>VWZZ01004486.1:2944-44228 GCA_013399095.1 Psophia crepitans
CCCCCCCGCCCCCGGCCAGGTCTCGGTGCTGCGCTTCGGGATGGGGACGGGGACGGCGTGGAGGCGGCACCGGCTCCGTGTCCCCGTCCTGCCTGCTCCGAAATCGGGCCCTGAACCTGAACTCCCCGGGTCAGCGGGGACAGCAGCAACTCGTCCCGCTGCGATGGGAAGAGCTCGTGGATGGAGAAGCCTCCCATGGTCAGCGTTATCCGCAGCCAGCGGACAGTGCCGGGGAAAACCACCGAGAAATCCCTTCGGGAACAGCACGGGCAGGCACAGCCTCGAGGGATTAATCCTAATTAATCCTAATTAATCTTAACCCTCCTCCCCCGCCGATGCCGTTCGTTAGCTGTCAGAGTCACCGCGTCTCCACGCACCTCACCTAGTCCAAGCCTCGCTTTTTTGTTTTTCCTTCTGCAAAATGCTAAATGAAGATTAATTTTTTTTTTTTTTACATTTTATAGTACATAAAAACTTCAAAAATACATGAGCTTGATAAAATATACATGCTTAGTCATCTTGCCTCTAGCTGAAACTATAAAGTTGAACCTTTACAAGTGTCTGATTTCACCTACAGCGAACATATTTACACAAAAGCCACCAGAACAAGTACCACTAGAAGAACTGGCTGTAAAAAATATTATTGCGGTATACTACAAATGTAACCTTTTTATATGAGCTACAAAAAGCAGCATCTTTGTTTACAGAGTTCAGTGCAATTCTTTACATTAATTAAAAAAAAAAAACAACCAACAAAACAAAACCAAAAAACCAACCCTATAAATTAATAAGGAAACCATCAGTATTACAGAGGAAAGAACACACTTCACCTACCCCGGGCACTCGCCCCAGCCCTCTGTATTGCTTCAATTCCTAAAGGGATTTTTCTTCTCTCTCTCTCTCTCTCATGCCTAAAAACCAACACTACAAAAGATGGAAGTCAGAGTGATTTTTTTCCTCCCCGCCCCCCCAGTCTCAGGAGAAGAGTGGTCAAAGCCCAGACGGGGATCACCAGCCCCCGAACCGAGACCTGCTCTCCAGTCCGGGGCAGCCGGACGGCGCCACGCTGCGGCCCTCGCGCGGAATGCTGATGCGGGATGGAGAAGGGTCGGGCTCTGGGCGCAAGCTCCTCTCTTCTTAAAATAAGATCTTAGTTCCACCTCTGCTGCTCACATTAAGAAAAAAAAGACCCAACCTCCAAGTACACAGCGAAAAGGTGCCAAGAAATCTCCTGCAGCGCCTGAAAACTGGTGCTGGCCCGGTCGAAGCAAGAGCGGCACGGCCCTTTGGCCGGCCTCCGCGCCAGCATCCCCAGCTGCCAGTTACTGGATGTTTTAACGCCCATTACAAGCCAGATTCAATCATGCTGACTATTTTAATTAGATGACCTCATTAAAAGGATTTGAGAGAACTATTAGTGTGTTTGAAATCTCATTTATCATACACAAGGCGGCAGAAGGAAGATGACCAAGTGTAAGAATCCAGGGAGAGGGGGAAAAAAAGAAATAAAAAAGCCTTTCCGAGCGTCTCGCTGGTCTGCGTGTGAAATGGTTCGTCTAGGACAGAGCGCTGCTACGTGCACGGAGGTGTCGGGGACGAGACAGTCCCTGGTAGTGGATATACACAACGCTTACAAACTGACCCGCCGCCCGCTGCTACCCAGCCCTCGAGCCTTTGGCTTCTTTGGCTGCTAAAGAGTGAAAGGAAATTCTCAGGCCTCACCCGCCGGCTGGATCAACTCCAACCCCTTCCCAAAACGCAAAATATTCTCCTTCCTCCGAGGTTACTTCATTTTGTCCTTCATGTGCCGTGACTGGGTGGATGCTGCAAGTCCTGTCCTGAGAAAATGGGGTGCAGCAAAGGGTGAAGATGTAACGCCGTAGCGGCCGCGGCGGCGGCGGGTCTCGGGGCGAGAAGGGTTGGGTAAAGGGCGTGAGGAACCGGATGAAAAGTAAAGGGGCCCGGATGGATGGCTGACGCCGGAATGATGTGGATGGGGTGGCTGGCTAGGAAGGTAGCAGGGTGCCCTGGAATAATCGAGTGGGTCAAGTGGGATAACGAAATAGGTGTCAGGTGGGGCTGGGGTATATGATGAACCTGAGCGAGGGGCTGGGGGTGGGGGTGAGGGTGAATCCCGATGGCGGCGGCGGCCGCGGCGGCGTGGTGCTGCAGGATGGCGTGCTGCACGGTGGTGATGGAGGTTGCGGACGCCGCCGCCGGCTGCTGAATGTGGATGGGCTGCAGGGCGGGCGCTGCCGGAGCCAGGGCTGCCGAGGCAGGAAAGGCCTTGACCTGCTTCGCCAGGAGCTGCTGCTGGATGTGCTGCTGAGCAGCTTGCTGCAGCTTACTGTATTTCTCCATTTCTTCAGGTGTAAAAGTGATCGGCTGGCTCTCGAGCGGTGCTAGAGAGGAGTCTTCTCCTCCTTCCCGATCCCCTTCGATACTCGGCTCCCCGCTCTGAGGCACATAACCAGGAAAGTGCTCGACATCTGGAACTAAGGGCATCATACTGGTTTCCACTGGGACCGGCTGGTTGCCCCCATCCATAGGTTCTAGCCCATCGCCATCATTTGGATCCGAGAGGAAGTTGTGGGGCATGACCAGATCTCCAGAACCAAAGCACTCGGGGAGCGCCGGTGCTTCGAGGGGAATGGACGGCATTTCCACGGCAGGTTCGTCACGTTTCTGCTCATCCAGAGCTTTGTCCTGAATTACCATCACCACGTCTTCCAGGAGAGACTGGCCGCCCAGCTGAGCCTCCTCGATGCCTTGGGCAACATCCTCAGAATCCGACAGCTCTTGCTCCTCTCCCCTCTCCAAGCCAGAGTCTTCGTATCTTTTGGCGTTCGGTTTCCGAACGGTTGGCAGTTTCCCAATTAAGGGAAGAACCGGTTTGTTGCCTAAGGAAGGAGGAAGTTTTGGGCCAAAGTAGCCCTGGGGGGGATCTTTGAGCTTTATGCCCACCTTGTTTGCCCCAGCCAGCATCTCGTCAGTGACGCAGGGCTTCTTCTCAACCTTCCTGGACTGAATCTTTTCCAGGAGAAGTTTTGCAGTGACAGAGTTTCTCTCCTCCGGACTGCAGTCGCCTTCCGAGCCCCTCCCTGTGCCAGAGCCGCTGCTGTTCTGGGAGAGCGAGCCAGACCCCTTCAGATCCTCCCCTTTGCCGTCCTCTTTCTTGAGCGATGATCCTTCACTTCGGCCTGTCCGGAAATAGTGAGGAGACTGCGAGCGATAGATTTTGGACCTGATGAAGTCTCTTCTCCCGGACCTCCTCTCTTCGGGGCTCTCGTGGCCTCGAGAGCCCTTCCGCGAGAGGGACCTCTGCGAGTGGCTCCTCGTGCTGCGGCTGCGATCCCTGCTATAGCTGCGGCTCCGTTTCCAGCTATGACCCGTTACGCTTCGGCTTCTCCTCTTGCTTCGACTGCGGCTGCAGCTGCTGCTGCGTGTTCTGCCCCGGCTCCTTGTTCTTGACCTGCCTCGAGGGTGAGTTCGGCTCCTACTTCGACTCCTCGACCTGCTCCTGCTTGAGCTGTAGTCATCTTCAGAAGAGGAGTACTTGCGCCGCTTCGATCGGTGATTCGAGCTGTTGTAGTCAGAGTCATCCTCCGAGTCATGGGACTGCTTTGAATGGCACCGTGACCTCTCACTGTAATCGCTGTAGCTATCATCCGAGTAACTCCTCCGACGGCTGTACCGGCTGTGGTCCGAGGAGGCGTCAGAGCTGGTGGAATAGGACCTGGGAGAGGAGTGTCTCCGTCCCGACCTGGAGAGGCTCCTGGAGTGGTCGCTGCCGGAGTCGTAGTCGTCGCTGTACTGCGAGGGGGATTTCTGCCGGCAGTGCTTCCTGTGAGAGCCCTCGTCGCTGTCGTAGTCCCCGCTGCTCTGCCGGCTCCGGTGGCTGGTCCTGCCCAGGGAAGGAGCCAAACACCGTCTTCTCAAAGCAGGTAACTGCTGCAGGTCAGCCTTGTGTTTTTTACTGCCGTGCTCCGGGCAGGAGTTACCACCATCCTCTTTTTTACCGCTGCTTCCCTCTTCAGCAGACAGAGACTTCCTCTGGGACTCCTGAGAGCACCACTTTCTCTTCTGGAAATGGCTACAGTCTTCAGCGAGTTCGGCTTTTAGCGCCCGTTCTGATTCAGTGGAAAGAGAAGATTTGACTTTTTTGTGCCTGCGTCTCCTCCGTTTCTTGGGTTTCTCTTCCCCCAGGTCAGTTTTTCGGCTCTTCTCATCAGCTTCCTCCTTGTGTTTACGTCTGTGTTTGCCAGACTTTTTGTGCTTCTTTTTCTTTTTGTGTTTATGGGATCTTCCAGATTTACTCTTACCGGTTATGATTTTACCGCCGTCCTCTCCCTCTCCCTTACTCACACTTGCCAAATTGGAGTCCTGCTTGTTCTGGGAGCCACAGGAGGACAGAGATTTGTTTTCCATTTTGAGAGCAGAACTGTTAGCTACGCTTTCTGCCTCCTTGGGTTTGCTGATCTCACCAGATTCTGTGCTCTGAACGTTTTCTTTACAGAGACCCCCCGGGTCCTTAGATTTCTCTGCCCCTTTACCTTTAGCATCTTTGTTACGAGAGAGCTTGAAGTCAAAATACAGGGGGTTACAACTGTATGAAACAGATGGTTCTGCTTTGGTAAACACGAGAAGCTCTGAAGGCCACTGGAGAGTCGTGCTTTCGTCTTTACTCAGGACGGGGAAAAAAGGTCCCGTCGGATGCTTTGGTCCTTCAGCGACATCTCGGTAGCTTGGGACAGGCTGAGCAACCTCTTTAGCAGCGTCTGGCTCGGGGAGGTTGCTCTCTGCAAGACGCTTGCTCTCCTGCGGACTCACGTTTTCTGGGGCTTGTTTTAGTTCTGGTTTGCTCTGCTGAGCCGCAGTTTCAGTAGTACTCTGCTCCTTCTGCTGCCCCGTGCTCTCAGCAGCCTTCTCCGTGTGCTTGCTGGGTTTGGGTTTTGGAGAATTACCCTTTTTGCCTTCACGCGTGGCTTTTTTGTTCACATTTTCAGCTTCCATTTGTTCGGTAGACTTCATGAAAAGCAGGAATTGAAAATTAGGCTTGACTTTACAATGGGCTGGGGGAATATAGTGGTAGTATTCTGGTTCAACCGCCATTGGTCCATCTTCTCGCCTCATCTTTTTCAGTTTAGATAACGTAGTGGCTAGAGACCCGCTATCTTTGTCATGTTGGTCATCTTCCTCCGCCTTGCCGTCAGAATTATTTGTGCTTTCGCCCTCGCCAGATTTCTGCAGGCTCCCTGCATCCGAGGACCCTCTCTCATCAGCTTTTGCTCCATCTGCAGAACTTGATTCTTCCACGTGGTCCTTGAAAACAGAAGCTATGGTCTCGAGCTTTACCGGAGTCTTCTTGGCAAATGAAAACGAGACGCCTATCTTCTGCAGCGGAGCTCCCAAAGCGCTCTTAATGCCGAAGCTGATCGCTTGCGCTGTCTGGCTGGGCACTTGGCTTGGCATAACGGTGCCGCCCACGTGTCCAGTGCTGAGGAAACCTCTGTCCATAGCCATCTCTGTAGCTTGGCCAGAAGCGGTTTGGATGAAAGAGCTGCTGTTGGCTGCAGAATCATCATCATCTCCACCTTCCTCATCCACAGCCACCGTGGTGGTTCTGAACATGGGTCCACTTCCAGGAGCACTGTAGGAACAAGGTAAAATAGAGAAACAGCTGACTGCCATCATATACCTCTGCAGTCGGTTTCATCCCTCATCTAAACCAGACTCTTACACATTTCTAGTGCTCTTATATGCAGAAAGATGCAATAAAGCAGCGTTATACACCCATTTGAAATTTTTAATAATAGTGAATAACGGAAGAAAACGTCTTGCTGGATAAAGCATTTGGGGATGCTCGGGACTACCATTTTAGCAAGTTCGCTCCTACCAAACCTGCAGCACGGGGCCAAACTTAAGCACGAAGCTTTGCCCTCAAAACTCACGCAGGATTACAGGAGCAAGAATGCCAGTGCAGCAGAGGGGCCGCGTCCCCCGCACCCACGCTCCGAGGGTGCTCGGGGATCACCCGTACTCACCACTCGGGCTGTCTCCTCTGTTCAGCCAGTTCGTGTAGACGCCGAAGGGCTTTCTCCTGCTTCCTTTCATCTTTCCGTGATCTTGAAGAGACATTGCGAGCAAATTCCCTTTGCTTGAGATCTTTCAACCTCTGAGGCAAAAGAAAGCAGGAACAGATTAGATAAAAGGGATTTGTGGTTATAGTGTCCGAACGCGTGTCTCTGCTGCAGCACTGGAAAGTACGCTGTGAAGCCCCTCCCTGCTAACATTTATTGAGCTAGGATGGAGCAACAGCATCTGAGCTCAACAAACCAAACGGAGCACACTGCCATCCGCCCAGTAGCTAAATGAAACGACAACTGTTGATCACTTTTGGCTATGACTTCAAGCCTGTGTCTATGCATTTCCAATCAACGTTACTGGTTTTCTTTAGCAGGTACAATAAAGCTGATTTCAAAGCAACAAGCGTTCTGGAGGGGAAAAAAAAACCCCAAAATGTTTACTTTGCTGCTCTTGCAGGGTGCAAATGTACTTGACAAACAGTGCATGACAAAATTCGTAATAGCACGGGCCAAAGAACAGAAAGGGATTAGCTGGTGCAAGAGAGTTACCCAGGTATTATATCTGACAAAAGCAATGTACGAATTACATTGGAGAAAGTGCCAAATCTCCCATGGAGATGATTCCAGTAAAGCAAATAAATAATACAACATACACCACAAACAGTTACTTGCTTTCCTGATAGTAGTTCTGAGACGATCTCTCAAGAAACAAAATGCACTAAAATGCAGTGGGGTCTTCTGGGGTTTAATATTTTCGAGGGCAGGAACACTAAGTTTCCCAGAAATCTTACCATGTGAGGAAGCAAACCCAAGGAATTTCAAACATCGTAACGTCACTGAGGAAATCTAGATATCCAATTCCAATAGAAATCGGATATCCAAGACTTCAGAAAATTTTTGGAAGTCCTTGTCTCAAAGCACTAGGAAAAGAGGCTGCTGGTTTTCCTCTGGATACACGGGAAAATTGACTAGGCATTTTTTTAGAGCGCTATACAGAAGTTTAAATCACAGAGAACAGCAAAGACAGACCTCTACCAACCTAACGGATGAATTTTTCTTTTCTTTTTTGTGCACAATTTGAAACCCTGTCAAAAGGCCCAATTCCAGAAAGCATCACGTACCCAGCTTTTGAAAAAGTTTCATGTTTTTCAGGCATTTTGTGAAGGGCCTGAGAGACTAACGGTGCTCACAGCAGCAGTCACTTTAGAAAAATCCTCGTGCAAGACTTACAAATAATTGGTGAATTCTACATGTACAGAAGGTTGGCTGACTCTGGCTCTTTAATGGAGCAGTCAGCCCGGTACACACAGAAACAGTGGATCTGAAAACTAACCCGAAGTTTAAATTAGAGGAATTAAGTTGGCCCAATGTAAAGAGAACATTGCTTTGTGAGAAGGGGGGAGATTTGACAAGACAGAGGATTCTCTTACCTAATCGTATTTACTGAACGTGGTGGAGCGTTACCAAAATCAGAGGGGAGGACACACAAAAAAAAAAATACAGCTATAGACACTAGTAGAAAAGAACTCACTCTTGTGATCTGGACTCCAAAATTAGAAGGGTTTGCTTTCAATACATCAGCTGAAAACGTCACATCACAAAGAAAAAAAAAAAAAAAGAAAGTAAAAATATAACAAGAGTGGAAGAGAGAAAAAAAAAAATAAAAAGCAAGCATTACTACACAGGCTGTCAGCGTGTCTGCGAGCTATTCTACGGAGAAGGAGCTGAGCCAGCGAAGCTACGGGACCGAGCTTAGGGAGTCTGGAGCAGAAGGGGAGGGACGCACATACACATACAAACACGGACACAGCAATGATCCCCCCTGGAACAACAGAGCTACTTTCACCAGGACAAGTAAAGGGCTCAAGGGTTTTGTGGTGTATGTTCAATGTTGAATCGTAAATTTTTTTTCCAAGAAGGAAGACAAAAAATAAGTAAATAAAGGACTAAGCAATGCTATCAGCTTTTTCATGCTGATTTAAAATGTTCCGGGAAGTTAAAGTCACCAACAGCTGACAAAACTATTTCACTGGGGTTTGATGCCAAGTCTCTAGATCACTCATCCATTTGGAAAAAAATATGACCCAGCTATTTGCAACAGAAACGAACTGTGACCTTTCAGTTCCAAGAGGAAGGTGCAATGGTGCACTCAAACCCACCTCCCTCCCGAGACATGGCCTTCAATACCTCCCCTGAAACAAAACGGGCTCAAAGTCAGTTAACAATGATGCAGCTGCCCACAACGCAACCCTGCCTTCACTACAACGGCCAATTTCAGCAAAAAGAATTAAATGTTCGGTTCCCTAAACGCTGACCTTCACATGTCTCTGCTCCCCCAAACCTCCCACTCTCAACTCTTCTAAATTAGAGGCGGTGAAGCAAATGGACTATCCTGATGCACCGCAACTCCAAAATACACAACACACGGCAGCACCTAGCTACGCTGATACCTATGCCTGATGATACACCACTAACCGAGACTTTAAAGACTGCTGAGAACTTAATACTCCCCAAATCGGGGAAAAGTTGGTCCGATTTTACAAAGCTGACTTTACAAAGGAGTAGGAGATCTCAAGACTGAGCTGCTTTTTGTTGCACAGGGGCCAGAAGGAAGACGGGTCTTGCTGGGTAAGCACAGAAAAGCTCCACAGCTGCACCATGCCTCTCCTTGGGAAGGTAAAATACAGAACATAACGTAGCTCAGCATCTTTGACCTAAAATGATGCATCTATCATCAGAAATGATTTCTAAAGTTTGCAAGGAGCCAAGTTCCAAGAAACCCGGCTGGACTGCATTATAAACACAACCTGGGGCAGGGGAAGGAGGGACGACAGAAGACCAGGCTGCTCATCTGTAAACACACATGGCTACAGGAATAGATGCACGGGCTACGTTCGCAGGCAGCTGATGAGCACTGAACTTTCAGAACGAGTAGAACTTTTCAAAACATCCTGTCAGAGCAACCCTTATTTCACTAGTTGTTCCAAGCGTGTAACTGAACCGAGTATTTATCCACACAAAGACCAGTGGGTAACCAGTTAACTCCAGCCATGCCTACCCTCCTCCCCCAAACCTAACTGGGGTGAAGCAATCGAAAGCCTGAAGTACCATTTCACAGTAGTAACAGGAGTATATTGAAGCAATGAAATGCTTTTCAGCCTTCTCCAGGTCTCCATCTTCCCAGAAAGCTATTTGAACTAAATCGATATTTAAGCTAGGCTTACACTAAAGAAATTTCCATCTAATCCTTTGGGAATCATTCATTATTCTAATCCCCCCCAAATCTCTAAATTACTTTTTTGGACCGCACCATATGCGTGGGTGTTCACAGAGGCTGGACAGCCGCGGGAGGAGAGTTGCACAGCTGCCCCTTCCCCCCACAGCACAGCAGAGACATTTAAGTAAGGATTTAAAGTAGCCATTCAATCCTTGGGGAGCTACTCCCCACCTACTAAGGAAAAGGACCCCCAGAACCCATATTCTTGGGGTAAAACCAGCCTTTTTAAGATTTCCCACAGTGCTCTGCAAGACTATAATTTTTTCAAGAGGATCAGGGCCACCAACCTGCATTAAATCAAACACATACCTTCATGCTACTACAGGATTTAAAAATTAGGAAGCATTTCTTCTGGACGGGCAGTGTGTTTTGTGAGGAAGCAGAATGCTTTTCTAAGCCACAACACATTTACAAACTGCAGGATGACGGTGACCGTGAAGCCAAGAAATACTATTCTTCTGGTTTATTCCTTCAGCCACACCAGTAAGCCCAGTGACCAGCAAACAGGGACACAAACCACTAGGACTCAAGTGAAGTTTGTCCAAATTTCTGCATGCTAGAAGCGGTACTTCATTACCTCCAGCCTTCCTTCAGCTCGGTGCTGGGTTTTATTAATAGCTGCCACCCACCTCAGCTTTGTAACAAAGGATGGTATTTCAGGTTTTAAGCCTTGTTTCTAACAAAATTACTAAGAAGCCTCACTTCAATGGGAGTGCAAATCGAGCTCTTGAAGAACAGGTTTTATAGAAAGTCAGTACTCGGGCACAAAGAGAGCTACAGTAATGGATTATCTCCCGATCGCTGCACAGCTCAGGGGGGGCCAAACTCGTGTACAACGCCATTACCTTACAATTCTCTTCAAATCAGCTTAAATAAGCTGCGCTCCCACAACATTTAAAAGCTCCAGAGACAGCCCATCACAGAGACGTGAAGGTGGTTAAATAAAAGGGGGACGATCAGGATTCACAAACTGCTGTAACAGGAAAAAAACCCAAACTACTCCTCAGCACATGCTGTGGCAACCACACGTGAGATTCTGCTGGTGAGACGTATGGAGGTAAGGCCTCCCCAGAACCGAGCTGCAGGGCACTGCTTCGCAGGTTCACCACCAGCGGTAAAGGGATTTGCTCAATTTAAGCTGACAAAGCCATGCAATTTCACTGAACCAAGGCCGATTTGGGAGGCATTCTTTGCCTAAAATCGCAGAGCAGAAAGAGACTGTGTTATTCTCAGAATAAAGCAAGCACTCCACAGCACTGCTTTACCAGGCCTGAAGATCTGCGACTTCCCTGACAAACCTCACATTCAGGACAGAGGGACAGACCGGATGCACGTCCAGCAAGATCTCTGCGCTGGCTCGAGACAGGAGGCAGCTCGTGACAGCACAATCCCATTAGAGCCTACTCCTCCCCTGCTATTGTTCTCCAGTCTCTCTGCCAATCCCTATTAAATAAAATAATAATGTACTTTTCATTACATGCCAGCAGATTTCTGGCTTTCTGAACTTTTGACGTATGCTCGATCCTTTGTCACAAAAGCTTCTGGGAGTGAACTGCACCATTAGCTAAATATGAGCTCAAAGGACAGCAATCTTTATAATTTTATATAAGTGAGAACACAAGCCCTGCTTATTTTTGCTAATCAACATTCTTTGCACGCTTATAAACGAAGTGAAAAGAGGAGAAATGGCATGCAACTGCGGTTTTATTTTATTTTAACTTAATTTCTTCCCTGACACCTCATTCTCAGCTTAGGACAATATAGCGGGCGTTAATGCACCACCGATCACCCATTCAGGAGGCTTGTGATCACAATGCCCGTGCCTCGCACGCCGAGCACTTATCTTACTGAACACACTCCATGTGTAAGTGCTCTTCTCCAAATGTTTTTGCCATCAGCAAATGGGCAGCTGAACAGCTAAAACTGGGTTAAGAAAAATACTGTGGGTTTGTTTTGAGGGTAAAGCATTTTGAGAGTAGAAATGCCTCCCAAGTATCTCGGAGATTCTCTCTTCAGTCTTCTACATTCAAGCTGTGCTCAGTACAAGTTTTTGGAAAGCACAAGCCCAGTTCTCCACAAACCAGAAAGTTCAGGGTTTGGATTTAGAGCGCTCATCAAGCACAGCAGTGACCCTGTTGGTAATTGTATTGTGCTTTAACAGATCCCTCCCCCTCGGCACTGAAGCAAAGATCCAGATAATTAGGGCATGAAGCGAACTGCCCATCTATACTTTCAGTTCTTGGTTCCACCCTCTCTCCCAAAGAACTTCTTTATAGAAATACATTCCCTTTGTCCTTCTATAAAGGGAATCTATGCAGAATTAATCACCTACACCTCCAAAACACCACACATTTAAAAAGATAATAAAAATGAAAGCTACATAAAAGACTGCATTTCAATACTGGTTAGCGTTCTCACAGTTAACCTGGCAAAAGTTCACACAGGAAGGCGTTTGTTTTTCACACTCAATTCAGAAGGTGAATGTTTTTATTCTGTTGGGTCAGTGACTCAGTAAACAGCTCAACCCTTCATCAGGCATGCTAGCAGGAAAGAGGCGACCGTATAGGAGTTTCTCTGAGTAACTTCTTGGGTGAAGCAAAAAAACCCAACATCACCTACGTAGGATAATTCCAAGCCTAACAATTTTTGCCAGCCGCTCTAAGTGATGGGCAATACCGATGAGGTTTATGTGATATGAGTACACAAACTGGGTACAACCCCCGATAAGGTGACCCGCATTCATCTTCATGCAAATCTAGCATGAAGTAGCATTCTATCTTGATATCAAAACCCAAATCTGAATTCAAAGCCAACGGGGATGTAATGCCCTGAGGATACATTCCCACTCAGTCCACAGTATTTGAGGGCACTGGGAGCTCTCAAGCATCCGGATGTCACACACACAAACCTGCAGGAAAGCAGCACAGAAATACACTGGGTCCATCTCGGCTGTCCATGTTCCTCGCTACCTGCAGGAGAAGTCTTTCTACATTTGCCTTCCTTTGCATTTCTCTGTTAATTACTGCTAATCTGTTGACAGTCAGGACTGCAACATCAGAAGGAGGGCCTTCACAAGCTACCAGTCCTTCTAGTTGCCAGGCTCAAGACCCTACAGCTAAAAAATCCCGCTGTAGATACCACTAGCTTTTCAGGGAACAAAAAATTACAACATCTATGGTTACAGCCTTTTTCAGTCGCTCGCTGAAGGATCTTTAAGAGAACAGAGTTTATTTCTTCCTCTTGCAGTGCCATCTGTGCAAACTCAAGTTGCTTTTAATGCTCTGGCTTCCCCTGCGAGGGACTGACCATTTGGTGGCTAGATAGGGTTACTGTTCTTGTAAAACATCTGTACTTCTCGTTTCAAGTATCAACCTATTTAAAAAAAAATAAAAATCTGCAGAACAACATTGCACACCTCCAACAAGATGTTTAAAATACGACTTAAAATGGCCAACGGTTTGTCAAAATTTAAGATTCCTTTCCCAGTTAAGGTAATCTAGAAATACTGCCTTTCGGATAGAAACGTGGTGTTGAGGTCGATTCAGACATATCCAAATGCTACACAAAACCACAGTAGTCAGGAAATAATAATAATAAAACCTCCCCTTTAATTGTTTGGTGTTGACAAGTTGGTGGTGGGTCCAAAATTTGTCCGGTAGGGATCAATACACTTACCTATCGCCCCTGTTTCGCAATAATCCTGAGTTCCTTCCTGGAATACAAGACAGTGTCTTTATAACTCGGGAGCAGAAAGGGATCTGAGGGTGGAACATCTATTTACAGGGACAGCCTAACGCTCACTGAGCCACAGAAGGAATAAGCAAACACTTCAGTGTTGTGGGTACGTGTAACTACAAATACTTGAAAGCAAAAACGATTCAACAAGCTAAGGAAAAGGCAAAAATGAAGCGCTGTTGCCTCAAGAATTACTGCTGAGGAGACAAAACACTGCAGACGGTATATGCCAAGCCTGTTTGCTCCAGTTATCTATGATACCATAATGTCTCATCTTTCCAAGAAAGCCTACTGATGAGGCCACCTGAAAGAAAATTCTATGCTTTTCCTCAAAAAAAAAAAATTACGGTAGCCTTGTTGTAACCTTGCCTTCTTGTCCAAAGAAGCAAAACGTGACACATCAATGTGCAACGTACTATAAAAAGCACAGCATTGTTCGGGGGGTTTGTCTGTTTGCTCTTTAACTGCCTTGTAATTCAGAATAGACTGTTAGAAGTGAGGCTACCCTGAGCGGCACCAAACAACAAGGTGAGGTAGTGTTACTCATGCAAATTTACCTTCCCTGTTTCTAGGTAGTTTCAAGTTCACTCACTGAACACTGACCCAACAGGGTGACACACATTTCAGAACGACATAAAGCTGGACAAGCAGTTTTTTCCCCTAAGCAAAGCATGATTGCTTCTCTGTTTAAATCCCTGAGCAACTAGAAATTAATGCCGGGTGACGCAGCAAGAGTTTGAAGGCTCATTCTCTCCAAAGCCTGCCTGAAGTTACTGCAAGGGATGCAAATTATCTAAGAACATCAATTCCTTTAAAAATAAGCAGCTGTACCAAGCAACCCCCAAATTCTTTCTACTGATGAGAAGATTATACCATCCTGTGTGTTCCCAAGCCATTTTTCTTTCAAGTCACTTTTTGCACCCCTACTGATGATTCCTTTTACCCCAGTGAGGGGTGGTTGCTTTCCACAGCTTTGTTTCTTCTTCCACAGCATCTCTGCATGCTAAAAAACCTCTGAGCCTTGCCCACCTCATGTCAGCCCCACTATTAATCACCCAAAGGTTTTAAACAGGAGTTGACATCACCTTACTGCATCACCACACTGCAAGAATGTGACACAAACAGGTCCTTCCACCTCCTAAATAGATGCATATAATTGCACTCAAGTTTCAACCAAGCTGATGGAAAACTTCAGGTGAGGCACCCTGCTATCCAGTAGCACGACTGCGCCACCAGCTCGGTCAGTGCACCCCATTTTCCCAATACGAAGTAAATGAATGAACTTCTCTTAATTCAATTAAACCACAATTCAACACAATGCTCAAACAGAAATTGCCCTGCCATGAGATTTCCTGCTAAGACTCCCTCAGTAAATTTACTTCAAACTATCATTTCCCATACTTACTATACACACACAAAAAAATCATCGTACTCTGTCATGCCATATTCTTGGTTTAAGCTGTCGCTTCACTGCGCTTTTACAAGATCAAGTACTCTACTGCAAGTCCTCCAGAAGTTATCAGCATTTCAATGACAACATTGCTGGAATTTACGAGTAGGAATATCAGAAAACCTCCTTTGAGCAACTTCATCTCTAGACAAACACAGCCCTGCTATCTGCTGTACATTTACATCTCATTTTGCAGCTTCAAATGGTCAAACAGATCAGGCTAACACAGGAACTTTCATTATTTACTGTGCAGCACAAAGTATCATGCAGATACCACAGTACGGCCATACCTTGGGACCAAAGCCAGTTCCACACAGATTCTGAATCCGCCTTCTCCTGAGGGTTACAGAATTTGGGCAGTGCTCCTTTTTTACAATTCCTTTGACGCAGCCCATTATTCCCTAGTCTGTTTTCAGAACTTGACAGAACACAGGCTAAAGCATAAAAACGCGCACGCGTGGCTTATCATCAGTCTCCAAAGTTGCGCTGTCTTAAAAGCTGATGCAAACTAGGAGCCACCCGTATCCACCTGTCCCCTTCCCAGTTCAGCAGCAGCCCATTCCTGCCCGTGGCTCATTCAGAACTTTGATGCCAACAGTGAGTTGGGGTTTTTTGTTTGTTGTTTCGTGGTGTTTTTTTTTATTGTGTGGTGGACATAAGACTCTTAATCAGTGACATAAACCACCTATCTCTGGGGCTAGAAAGAAAATAGATACACTGGGGAAATTCAAAGTATTAACCACAAACAAGACCGCTGCAATGAATGTAAAACCGATGAGCTGTGCTGCCAACGCTTGTTTACCTGCTTGTGAGCATGATCGTAAGAGTTTATGTGGTTGTCAAACTCTTGATGCTTTTGATACTGCTTGTCACAGAGTTCACAGTAGAAGTTTGCTCTGAGGTCTTCCAAAGCTTTGGCGATTGCCTTTTCTTTATCAACATAATCCTGCAAAATTAACAACAACAAAAAAATTCCTTCTGTTAAACTGCCTGTAAAATGAACTGGAAGATGATGAACCAGTCCTTTAAGGAAAAGCAGTTCTTAAGAAAACCTTATCGTATACCAATGATTGTATTTATTAAGCCAACCAGTCTTTGCAAATTAAACAGCATGAAGAGTAACTGTGCAACACTACCAACCTAGCCCTGACTCCGTCTCCTAACATAGAACAGAACCTTCTCATTAGCACAGGTATCAGTGAAAGGACAGTGTTTAAAAGAAAAAAAAACAAAGAAAGCCAGTGTTGATGGCAGGAAGGCAGTTTTACGGCTACAAGAGGAGAGCCTGCTGGATTACCTGAGATAAAGAGAGAGGTTCAAAGCCTCAAGCTAACGCACAAACAAACTGGCAGCTGCCTGCTCGCATAAGATGCACAAAATACGCATCAAACCAAGGCAGATCGCTGCTTTTGGAACAGAATCTTGGAACTTTAAATGCTGATACTTCCTCCATTTTGAGTGTTAACAGATGTCTGCTGGATCTCAGTTTGTCTGCAGTTCAATAGGGAGGAACACAGGTCCGCGGCTGGGAAAGCACAGGTCAGAAACCGTTGTGCCTAATTCACTTCGTGGTAGTTTTACAGTCAGAGAAACCTTCCCAGAAGCAATGCCATCCATTAAGCCGAGCTCAAATACAGTGATTACACAGGGAATGGGTACAGGTAGCTGCCATTTAGTAAAAAAGGGGAGGGACATCACCTTAGAGGTTGCAAACAGTGTTGTTTTTTTCTCCTTATATTATTCAACATTTGTGCAAAACCAAACCTCCAAGTAAAGGTGAGGCGTCTAAATTGGCAACAGTCACATCCTCCCTTCCTTTGCTATAAAGAAAAGGAGCAGCTCTGGCATTGGCAGTGGCAAAAAAGCTCCAGGACTCTGTGGAAATCCCAGTCCCTCCAGCAGCTGTAATGGTTTGGAGCCCGAGCGCCTGGAAGCGAGCCTGTGCTGCTCCGCCAGCTCCTCCGCAGGGCAGAGCCGCAGCCGATGCGGACCTGGGGGGAATCAGCAGCATCTTCCTCTCGCCAGGTCGTTTCAATTACAATCCCACCAGCAAAATTCATAAAACATCACCATCCTCTACAAGCAAGCTGGGGAAGGTTTACTTTAACAAGATGGAAGCATATTTAAAAAAAAAAGGCTACAAAGGCTGTATTACAAAGCATGCTGTACCAACACCAGCACACCCCATACAGCTATTTACCATAGGCATTTCAACTGGAATAAAAAGAAAAAATAGCCTAACATGAGAAAAAGCACTTAGGAGTTCCCATCTTCAATATAAACTTCTTACGGGAAATTTCCTTGCGTTAGGAAGGGGACCTAGTAGATCTTTCTAAAATGTTTGCTATGAAAGCTTTTTTCTCTTTATTTAAGATCTTGTTCAAGGCAATATGGTTTCTCTCCCAGTTACCACATCAAAGTTACATTAAAATAATACTGCTGAGCATGTTTTCTATAATGCAAAATTCATGTAAAAAATTCCAACACCCAAGAGGGGGATGATCTGAAAAATTCTACAGTTAAAAGGTTTTTTCCAATTTAAAGCACTGTTCACCTTCTAAATAAAAAAATCTATTTCAAGTTCCTGCTTCCATCTATTACTGGAGGCCCTTGTTAAGAGGAAAAAAAAATATCAACAAAACTATCTAGAGGTTTGAGCCTGAAGCAGGTCCCCAGGAAGACAAGAAATGAAAACAAGAGCAGCATGAGATCCACAGAACAATGACATTTAAAGTTCCTCTGAAACCCTGAACAAGCTTCCTGCGCCATGAGTAGGGCTTTTTTTCAGAAAGCATCCTGTGGCTAAACAATGAAAACACAGCCATCTGAATGATCAGAATCTACACAAATAAAGGGAATTCATTTCTTGCTTGCTTCTTGTTGCAGAGTTATCTGAAATTCCTTTGAGACGCAGTGAATGGCTAATCAGGATGCGGCCGTACTTGGCAATTACATAATGGACTCCTGCTGAGCGACGAAAAAAAATTGCGCTTGCAGAGATTTTCACAGATTAATACAGAAACGCAAGAGCCTAACGATGAAGCATGCTAATAAAAACACATCCGAGCTGGGAGAGACTGCTACTGCTCCACAACGTTCCTGAAGAAAATAAAACCCGGGCTGAATAATGGCAGGAAGACAAAACAGTCTGAGAGCAACGCATGTTCAACTGCGTTTGGAGACAATTGCAAAACCCAAGAACCTCACCCTAAATCTCTCCGCAGACCTGAGACAAAACATCATTCCACGCCGTTCACTCGAGAGCTCCTACCAACCGCTCTGAAACGAAGAAATACTTTGTACTCGACAGCTGCCGCTGTCTGAAGCGGCCCAGCGTGGCAGCTGAGGCTTTGCTGCAGAAAGGGATCCAGGCTTTCGGCCGCACGCTGCCCGACACCGGCCAACGTCACGGCCAAACCTTCCCTTTGTAGCGTGTGAGCAGCACGCCGCCCGGCAGGAGATTCAAAACAACAAAAAGGAGAAACATCTTCAAGGCGAACGTGCAGCTGGGTGTGGAGGAACTGTTCAGCACCGGCTGCATGAGCCCATTTAAGAGCACACTTGTACTTTAGAGCATGCCAGAAGAGATCATTAACTGCATTCAGCTTCAAACTAATAATTAGCTGTAAAAGTAATTACAACGGCTTTTATTTTTAAATGAACAAATATACCAGCAATTCACTTACCAAGCAAGTCAAGGTCTCAACTTTAAAAAAAAAAAAAAATTCAGGAAAAAAGGCTGTAAATTTTCGTAGCTGAATAAACCGCCTACAGTGTTAACTGCTGAACCGGTGAAATGGAATTTTAGATTTGCCACAGTTATGTTTAATTTTAATGGAACTGAAACTACTTTTCCATTATTCCTCAAAGAATTAAAATTTATGCAAAGCGTGACACTTTATTCTAATGTCTGGGGCTGTTCTTCAACCCCGATACTCCTCAAATCTCAGGACAATTAAACAAGCAGGCTTTCCTAAGACCTGATGCACTTTACAGGCTGGTAAGCGGAAGCGTGGATTAAAGGCCTAGGAAAGCCCATGTCTCCACAGAGAACTCTGTTACAGCTAATCCAAGCACGCTCCAACACGTCATGCTCAATGCCAACACGCTGGCCCATTTTTATCATTACAAAGATAACAGGCTTTGGCTTATAAAAAACCCCACAGGTTTTGTAAACTCTGTGGAACTATGGAACAGAAAATTTTTTTTTAATGTTGCCTGAGAAATTCTTCCAAAGAGATACAGCCCATCAATACCTCAAACCTGGAGCCACGTCATACCTTCTCAAAGACAGCAGGATTTACGCAACTATATCATAATGCACTACTTAGTGCTTGCTCAGTGACAGTGGCAGCTCCATTGATAACTGCCCATCCAGCATTTCCATCTGCAGATTTCGCACCAACAACCTGGCAGGTTTGCTAGAAAAATCTGGCAGCCCTGGGGCTAGGGAAGGAAACGTTCTGCTTACCCTTGGACTGTTCTTTCCAGACCAGGAGCAAAGCCCTGCTGCTACCCTGCAGCTCTTAAGCAGCTAAACAAACATCAAGGTTAATTCCAGGAAGTGAATAACCAGTTTCTTAAAATATAAACACTCTGAACACCACCAAAAAACCAAGAATACTGAATTCCCGCTACCATTACCACAGCCTAACAAGAAGAGCTCAGCCCACAGGAACTTTGATGTTAATGCTCCCATTTCAGTACCTTGTATTTCTGCCTCAGCTCCTCGGTGTCTTCTTTCTCCACCTCCAGTACACGCCTCCGCTCAGTGGCATCTTCGGCGTAGTCAAGCTAAAAAAAAAAAAAAAGCAATTTCTCCCATAAATACCTCGCACTACTGAGACTGCCAGGATGTGTAATTTAAAAAAGATGAGGTTTGAAACAGAATCTTTTTATATCGTACTTCACTTCCCCTCTTTCTGTCATCCCACAGTGTAACCCACATGCAAAGTGGTTCATTAACGCCTCCAAGGTGGAGACTCCCGGCAGATCGCAAAGCCCAGGAATTTCAGCCAGCATCCAGACCTCAAAACTCAGGTACCCACAGGCAAATGGAGTATGTGTTTTGAGGAAAAGTGTTTTCTTACTGTCTTGGCTTAAAAGCAAGCTTTTCTTTACCTTTGATCCATAAATTCTCACTTTTAAATGTCTTCCCTATCATCCCCCCGGCGAGCCATGCAAAAAGCACCAGGGTGCAGGGTGGGAGCCGGAGCCGGGCGAGCTTACCTCCATTTCCATCCTCCCCATGCCCATGACATCGTACTTGACGACGATAGGGATGGGATCTGTCCTCCCTGTAAGAGGAACACACACAGAGGCGGTCAGCAGCCGGTCCGACGCCACAGCTCGCTTTACACATTGGGTTTGGGTGGTTAGAGATCTTGCCTTGGAGTGCAGAGACCAGAAAGCTACAGTGAACCAAACACAAGCCATTCTCACAGCTTACAGCCAAACCTGCTTCTCAGCTCCAAACTGGTTACAGCTAAATGCACCCTGAGTACTGAGAAATGGTATTTTCTGAACATTAACTGGTCATGTAAAATATTCTCGTGGTTAATGTTCAACCATGACAGCCCTAAGGCAGGGCTGTTACAGGACTTGAACCTTCTCAATGCTTCCACATCAGGCAATACATACTCCTCATCTTCTGATGCAAGCAAAAATGTTGTTATAAATACATTTTACTGCTCTACCACATTAATAATCGATTAGGACTTTCCTGTACAAGATGTGGAAGCCTCCCACCCACCGGCTTTGGTCTCTTCCCAAGAGTAAGGTAAGCTGACAGAGAAGCGTGGCCCAGAAAGCACACTTCTTTCACCCAAAACGACCGCCCGGTCCAGGCCAGGTGGTCAAGCACCTGTTTCCCCAGCTCCTGCAGAGATGTTCTAGCACTCGCTGTGTCATCTGTAAGCTGTGAAAAGGACTAGTTGCGAAGAAAATTGACTTTGAACTAATCAAACTATGCTGGAGATTTAATTAAAAAAAAAACAAAACAAAAAAACATCTTTAATCCACTCATAACCAGCCAAACAAAGCAAAATGGGGCAGACAAGCACTTTACTACCACAGCTTTTTGGGTTTTTTATTATTATTATTTTTATTTTTACATCACAACTCGCGCTGTTCGTTGTGATGTAAGCCCACTGAAAAAGTACTTACCTTATCCCGTGCGTACCTTGAGTAAAAAAACAGAATGTTTACTTCCCTTATTATTGCTCTTGGTTTGGTGTAAACAACTGTTTTGTTATACACACATACACATATATTATACCTTTGGGCTCAAAAGATCTACAGGTTTTAATCAGGCCAAAAAATATCCCATTGCTATCCACATGCGCAAAAGGTTCAAGGCTTTAAAACTGCCTCCGAGAACCTGTGCGGGCATCAACTTCTGTCTGCTCCAGTATCGGCTTTCTCCAACTCCTGTAAAAGCGACAGCCCACGGATCTCAGGCTCCGCAGAGTCCTCAGAGGGAACCTGCTCTGGTCAGACTTGTGTCTTTTGAACTCTTCAAGTACAGAGGCATGTGTTTATTCTTTCAGAAACAAGTCCATTTAATTAATCGCTTTATGCTTTTGTTTATACGCCCACAAATTTGACAGGCGTATATCCACCGAGTCCAAACCCAGTTATCACACCGGTCCAAAATCGCATTTTGAATCGAGCTTTCATTTGGGTGGTTTTAGTGTCCTCCGTTTGAAAACGTCTCTCTTACGCCCAATGGTATAATAAAGTAAGCAGTGACTGCAATTTTTAGCAAAAGGACCAAATTAAAGACAGGTTATAAAAATGACTTCCTAAGTGCAATATCACTTTCATAACGTCTCAGCCAGGGATTTACTGGTAAGTGGTGAACCCAAATGGAACGGCTGGCAGCAAGTGCCAACAATTTTTTTTTTCCAAGCTTTTTTCTTTTTGTTTTAGTTTTTTTTTTTGTTGTTGTTGTTTCAGTTTTTGTTTCTCCAGCAATCGAGATCTTTCGATGCAGCCTCATTGCCCTGGTAAACCCCTGCGTACAAACAATGCATCAGTACTTTTGCCTTCTAAGGCAGTCAAAGTTTTGTTTGTTTTTTTTTTTTATAATCTATTTGGAAATTGCAGTAGCAAGTGCTAGTGCCCATCGTGTTGGGGGAAAAAAAATAAAAAAATCAAGTTTGGACAGTATTAGAAATTTATGTTTAAACTGATTTTGGCAGTTCTAACACAAACAGAAACATCCCTTCTTAGCAATACCCTTTAATGAACAAGGATCAGACAAGTGTGCATAAAGAAAGGAAAGGAAAGGAAAATGAAAGACCAAGCAGAAGGATGATGGCTACAACAGAGAAAGTAAGCCTAACATATTGGTGCACTGATGACAAAAGGAGTAATTCAGTCTGAAAATAAAAAATTACCACTGCTAAGTTTACCATCACCACAACAAGTCCAGGATCATAACGCTGTAAAAAAGAAACACCATTTGTTAGGCAGAAACCATTAGGGGCAGAAAATAGGCCGTTTGTAGTAGGCAGGTAGGATGGGTTAAAAAAAAAATAATTATAATACTACGAGGCTTCTTCCTCACCCCTCCACCCCATCACCGTGCTTTGGCCTGTGGAATCAGGGAGCGCGCAGATTTTGGGCAGTTGTTACTTGTTTTCAGAGCTGCACTCGCAACCTAAAAGTTTTGGGTGTTGGAAGACGTCGAGCTCCCGGTGACAGCCCAATTTAAGCCAGGCACTGACGCACATTTAAGCAGGCAGTTTAAAAAGGAGACAAATTAGGATCTTAATGCAATTACAAATAGTTTGGGTGATAAGGAGCGCTGTTTTCAGGTAAGAGGAGACTACTCAATGTGATAAGCGATGCCTCTGTTTTAAACTTGACCATCATTTCATTACAAATGAAATCCCACGGCAGTCGGCCAGCCTGACATCCAGCGACAAGTGCCAAGTCCGAGCACTCGGAGCATGTAAGACGGCTATGGGCAGCAGCGCCCGTCCCCACCACCGAAACCGCAGCTCCGTCCAGGGCAGCGGGACACGCTGCTGGGCAAAGCACCAGGCGGTGGGTGATGGGGGCCGGGGGAGCCTCGCTCCGTGTCCTCAGAAAGCCACCGCGGCTGATGGAAAGAAAGGGGCTGTGTGTCACCCAAGGGGCGCTGCTCACCCCGCTGACTGCCAAGCGGGCTGGGCGGAAGATGGAGGACAGCCAAAGGGGAGAATGGGGCTTTTTCAGTTTAGCCCTTTAAGTTCTCCTTTTAAAGAACTTCCTGAAGAAAATTTATTCCAGAGCTACCGTGCATGACAATGGGACCTTTACCAGCACGTAAACGGGGTTCTCGGATGCTGCAGGACTCCCAGGTTTCGTGTCTCTGCCGACCCTTTTTGGGTACACCGACATACTCTGAAGGGGAAAACTGAGTTTTCAAGAAAGGGCAACAATTCCCACACCGTGTGCCACTCTGCAGGGTTGCAAGCACTGCCACACCGACAACTAACACTCCCCCCATACGGAAAATCATGCAGAGCACACAAAGCTGCGTCCGTGCCCTGAACCCCTACACCCCAGAAAACTTATTTTCTTTCAGAACCAGGCCACAAACTTTTTCCTTTACAGACTGGTCACATTGGTTTGGTGTTTGTAGCCCGTGCAGAGAAGTTTATTATATAAAACACTTCCAGACCAAGAGGAAAACCTCTGCGGAGAGGACAAAGCGTAAACCTCCAGAGAGGTGGGAAAAACCAAACAGCTCGCACAAGTTGCACCTGAGAAAATCCAACCTCTCAAAAGGAAATTAAGTTTGTAATTATTTCCTTAATTCAGAAATGAAATGAGATTTCAAAAGTGACCAGGAGGACTTGCTTTGCTTCCTTCTTCCCGAAGAAACAGAGAAAATTTCTCCCAGCTTGTGAAAAACTGCTCGCCCCTAAATAAGCCCCAACAGCCACCCTCCTTCCTAGCGCCCTGCGGCTGCCCAGAGCTCGGCCAGCAGCAGCGAGGAAGCCAACTGCAGGCAGCACCTTGCCGGGCAGGCTTCTCCAAATCCACTCCTTTTTAGTTGCGCAAAGTTCTTGGCTTTGCCACGAGCAAACGTTCTGTTAGCAATGCTACAAATGAACAAAGACTGGGCAAAGAGTTAATCCTAACGCTTCAGGGCCTCAGCGGCAGCCCCCAAGCCCTGCTGTCCGCAGAGGATTATCGTCTCACAGCTGGCAGCCGCAGGGCGCGTGCTCCGTCTCTGGACGCAGCGGGTAGATGCTGCTCTGCTCTTCGGAACAGGACGCTGCACCAGATGGACCTGCCATCTGAGCCTGTCTAGAAACGCTGGCACTGTCGACGCTAGTGCACATTCATTGTTCTTTTTTAAACAGTCAAAACATAAAACAGTTTTCATCGAGAACTTGCAGATTCAGAACTCCTCCCTCCAGCAATATCATGCACTGCAATAGATACAAGATATTTCTGAAAGTTTGTTTAAAGAGAAAGAATAGGATGCACCCACCGGAAAAAGACCCCGAAATTATGCGTTAACGTTGACTCCATCAAATATATCCCAGTGCATCACTTGTGCACAGCATGCAAGTGCCAGACAGGTAACAGACCAGCATTAATCCTGCTCACTATGTTGACATCTTAATAGGAATTCCTCCCAGGTACCAGCCTTGTGGGATACAATCCCAGAGGACCACTGCTATCACACTCCTTATCAGAGGAGATTTCATGAGCTAAGTGTCTCGGGAGGATGCAAACAATGAGACATCATCTTGGTGAGCACCGAGGATTCACTATCTTTACGCTATGACTGAAAACAAAACCACAGAAAGAAACAACCTTCTGGGAGGTTTTAATCGCTCTCGGAAAGGGAGAGCCGCAGAGATTAGAAACACGGCTGTGCAAAGGCAGCGCTGCGGAGTTTCACGACCACATCGCTGGATTTGCTGTGGTGGGTAAGGGTCAGTTTGTTCAGTCACCTGCGGCACAAACCCCACTGCGGGCTGGGGGAGGTAAATAAGTGCCTGGGTCAGCTATCAACGCCCATGGCGATCCATCAGGATATCAGGATTTTGCAAGTTCTCAAAACTTTCCTGGGTCTATCACGTTTCAATAGCCCAACAGCTGTCACGCTGGAAGTTCAGACTCCTCCTTCAGTACATCAAAAGGGGAGAGATTAGGAAATATAGTAATTTTTACTGGTGAACAAGCCTTCACATGTTCTGCAGTGCTCTTCACTGGCTAAAAATGAAACTATGTTCTCAAGCTTGTCCTGATTGCTGGAAAAAGCAAACAAACAAGGGCAACCTTTTAACCTGGTCTCCTTTGGGAATTCGATTTGCAAGCTCATCCTGTTTCTGTCTGATTTCTGGAAGGGGTCACAAAAATCAAGATATTCAAACACAGTCTATCACCCTCAGCAACGAGCATCAAGTCCCAGAGAAACTGTTTTCCAAGTACACAAAAACTGCACTGTGAACTTGATCCTTACTAAGCAGGAGAGAAATGACAAGCAAAAGACAAGTTGCAAACACCCCCAATCCCACAGAAAACTTCAGAGAGGAACTCAACACTTCTTAGACACTTGCACGAAAGCAAGCAGAGCTCCCTGAACTTCTGCAGGGGAAGGCACAAAGCAGGCTCTGGGCCAAAAAACATCCCTAACCCAAATGATGATCGGTATTAAAGAACAACATGGAAGATGTTAGAGCAAGAACATAAATCTTGATTGATCTAGAATAAAAATCAGAGATAAGAGTCGCTGTCTGTCTTCATCCTGGGAAGCAGAGAGGGCTGAAAAGCCCTGTTTGATTTAAAGCTACACTGCAAGGGGCGGGGGGCAGGCTGTGCATGGCCATGACTACTCCCTTCCCACGCACCCATCGTTCGCAGCTTAATTATACTGCTTTGGCATTATATGAACACAAAGGGCAATAAAGCCTGACGCTAAGCCAAGAGAAGGCTGTCTCTGTCACAATAAGCATGTGTCACCGAAAGAATAATGATTTCATTGACTACACACACTCAAGTAACCCATAAATTTATCACCTGTAATCGAAGCAAGGATCTTGCACATTCGAAAGCAAACAAGGGGGGCAACTGCTTCCCCCAAAGGAGATGGAGGCTTTAAGAAAACCTTCCTCTAGCCCTGCGGTCTGTGGATTTCAACATGGTAATGAAGATTGGTGTGATGATAGCAGGCTTTCAAAGCCACATTAACCAGGTTTTTCAAAGCTAACTGCCAATGAAAAAGTGATTTATGTTGCAAACACAAACACGGAACCATTAGTCTATGCCATAACTCAGGCTCCCCGAGTACATGTTGAGATACTAGAAGATAAGACTGTGTTCACATGTATTTCTTGGGTAAGACCGCCAAATCTTTCCATACTTAATGAACAAAGGCACTGTTTAACATTTTTATCTTTGTCTTCCATACGTTCTTCTATTTTTTTTTTTACAAAGCTTCAAAACCCAGAAAGAAACATAACATTCCTCATTTCTGTGTGCTATTTTTCTCAGATGCTCATTGTTCCACGTTCTCAAGGCCTCACAAACATCTACTCTGTCTGCCTTCGTGAGATCAGAGGATTTAACAAATGGAAAAATATATTAATATATTAGCTGTAAGCCATTTGGCGAACTGGTGACAGAGCCAGGATTCGAGACCTCTGGAATTCAAACCCTGAGCTTATTTCTCCAAGCCGCAGCTGCCAGGCAATCACATTTTTGACTGATCTCAGTTGCTCGAGTGGTCAAAGCTCCACTCATTACTCCCCGCACGGCTCACGAAACTGGCATCCAGAAAACAGTGTGCATCACCCGCAGCCACCTGACACAGTCTTGGAATAGCGACTTGATCTCAGAAGTGAGAATTACCACGGAGGCTGTCAGAGAACGGGTATTTCCTGCCTTAGCCACAGGACCACTTCTTCCCCTGCAGGCTCTCCTCCTCTCTGCACACCTTCTAGCATTTCTTTCAGACAGTTCTGTTCTTTCATTCTACTCATCCTTTATACCAAGAGGGAAACCAAGAGCTTGTCTGAACAGATTTAGTCAAGAACATGCCAAATCAGAACTGCATCGTAGTGTAACGGAAGGGGGGGAGTGATGACTACATTTATCATCACAGAATTTGCAAGTCAGAGCAGAAATCCACTTGTGGTTGGTTTGGGGTTTTTTAAACTGAAAATCATGCAACAAAAATACAGTTAGAGGAACTGAATTGCAGCATTTTCTAACAAATTTGATATACCTGACTTTGCTACCTTGTTAATTTACATGCTCATGAAAAGATAAAAATAAAATCAAAGTTCTGTTATGCGAACTTGTACCTGCTGCTGTCTATGTGTCACGAGTCCAATTTATACCGCGAGTCTGCACCACGCCTTGATCAACAGGAACAGCGCTGACTTGACAATTTGTAAAGGGTTTATTGGTTTTACCAGAGTAAGAGAGACCAAGAGCGCAGGAAGGGGTTCACAGCTTTACACGGCACTGCCGAGCGCTCCCATCAGGGCGACCACGGCTCTGGCTGCAGGCAGCCTGCCTCCCCCACCGCAGCATCACGTTAGTATTGCTGCTCTCCAGAAAGATTCGAGCCGCCCCTCAGAACAGTCACACCGAAATGATGCCAAACCTTTGCTAAAAGCGTAAGCAAACAACAAGGAAGTTATTACTAGATAGGAATAGGAATCAGGGGACAGGAAGCATTTCTTTTAGTCCAAAGGCTACAGGTAAAGCTACTAAAACTAACTGCCCCAAAAGGGACTTCCCTTTTCTAAGCTCCTTTTTGCTTTTATTTTCTGAAAGACTGAGATAACCCAAGCGCTAGCACAAAACAGCATCTCACAAAGCACTGTCATCTACCTTGAAACTTCGCTTAGTTTCACACTGAGTAATATTTTCATCACAACCATTGTCCAGCGACACAAGAGCTGCGTCAGTCCCCTACAGACAACAGAGGAGCCAAGTTACATGAAGTTTCAAGGCTCAATTCCTTGAAACCCCCATATTCTCTAAACTACTTGATTCAACAACAGAAATGCCTAAGAGTAGCTATAGTGTGACAAAAACTTGTTATCTGTTGCCATAGCAAAATACTGGATTGATTCACCTCTCTGAGATATCACAAAAAAACAGGATAATCCCAGTCTTGGGAATACTGTGGGAGCACGAATTAAATCAATGCTTTTCAATGTATCAGATTAATTACACACTACACACGGTGTGCGAAGGCAGGTAGCTGGTGGTACAGGGAAGCGTAACTGCTTTCTTGTACAGGTGGCTGGGGCAATTTTTAAAGTGTCAATGTTGCAAAGACATTTCCTTAAGAGGGGACTTTAAAAAGGCAAACGTAGAAAAAAATGTGTTGAATAATTACAGTTATTACTCAGTACCCACTCACGGAGCAAATAGCTAAGAATAAGCAAGACCTGTCCACCAGAAGTGGTCAATCCTTCCTGAGGGTCCCTTCCGTATGACCAGAAGACATCGGACAAACCTTCCTAACGACCAGTCTGCACTCTCCAGACCACCTCTCTGCAACAAACCATCCCTTGGAAGCTGCCCGCCCTCCTCCCCTCCCCTAGGACAGCAGAAGCAGCAGGATAACCACCACAACAAGAGGATGGCTGTGAATTAACTCAGCAGTACCAGAGTTGGGGGCGCCAATTAACCTTTAAAGCCTGCCTGAGTGCTCTGAGCTACCAGGTCTACCCTGTCCTCATTTACCCCATGCTTCCCACTGCACGCTGCCGTCCTGACCTCATCCCAGAAAACCATCTAAACCTTTGGGAGTGCCTCCTCAAATGAGAGAGGTGATGGATTCAAGAGACTCACCGTGAAATAACAGCCACTCCAAAATGCTAGGGCATTCTAACGTGTGTCCTACATGTTATCCTCTTTCCAAGCACATCGAACAGAGTCACGGATTCCCGTGTTTTCTGGCAAAGTTAATAGCCTTTATCTTTCCTAAAGATACTCTCTTCAGTTTTCCCTAGTCTAATTAAATGTGATCAAACTACTGGTTTTAATCTTGCACCTATACCTCTAGAGTACTGTTACCACATATTAAACACACAAATCCAAAAGAGAAAACAAACGTTTTCAGCACAATTATTTTTTTTTTTTAAACAAGACTTGTCAAAAAAATTGAAAACACAGGGAAAATGTGAAGAGCTTATAAAAATATTTTCAGATGTATGATTAAAATTATATCACTTTTGCATGTCAATCTCTCAATGCTTTCATAATAATATTCTCATTTAATATGAAATACTTATTCCAAGAAAAATCGTTGGAGTTTAGGATTTCACTCATCCCTCTCGCTCCCTTCTGACTCTTACATAACTCCCCTGATTTATTCACAATCCTCGGTCTCATTTAGCACAGGACTTCACATGACGGTCAGGCAGCGTTTTTAACCACATCTTTTGCTAGTTTTCTTTTTTTCAGCAGACCACAGAATTCTAGATTATCAATTACACGTGTTCCCCTCCAGAAAAAACTGTGTACACACCGTTTCCTCATTTGTTTGAGCACAACCATCTCACAATCTCTACAAAAAAGTGGCTCCCCAAGCCACACTTTCCAGATTAAAAAAGATCCCTGTCAACTGGCAAGCCCCTGTCCTGCTTTTTCATATTCGTTGGCTCTTAGCAACTTGAAACATCATTTCCAAATATAACCCAAGTTGTTTGTGGAAAAAAATGTGAAAAATATCGGGAGATGAGCAGAGGAATGACTCTGCTGAATTCATTATGAGCTTCTCTGTACCAGTATTCCAGCACTTGCATGGTCAGAGATGACAGCACTACCCATGTCTGATACTCAACTAAAATAAAACAAAAGATGCAGACGCACACAGATGCAGCTGTATGTTAGAATACAGCTTCTCTTATGACAGTTACGTCATTAACGACATGGATTACTTGCTTTCTTACCCCAGTGGTTCAGCTCTTCCACCACAGAATCCCAGACTGGTTTGGGTTGGAAGGGACCACAAGGATCATCTAACTTCCAACCCCCTGCCATGGGCAGGGACACCCCCCACCAGCCCAGGCTGCCCAAAGCCCCATCCAACCTGGCCTTGGGCACTGCCAGGGAGCCAGGGGCAGCCACAGCTTCTCGGGGCACCCTGGGCCAGGGCCTCAGCACCCTCATAGTTAAGAATTTCTTCCTAAAGAATTTCCACCAGCTATGATGGTGACCATGAGCTACACCCCAAAGCAGCTGCCCCAGTAAATACAAAACTACCTGAAATTTTGGAGAGAATAAGCCAACCCACTGGGTACTGTTGTACTACAACAGCGGATCTTTACTACCAACAATTAGCAAGTGTGAATTTGAGGCTATTCCAGCTGCCACCCAGAGAAACAGCACTCTCACCGCTGGGTTATATCCACTGTGGCTAGTTAACCTGCAAGGGGCCATCACAACGGTACCGTCCTGCAGCATGAAGTTCTTCTTGAACAACATCGTAACGGCCTTACTAGAAGAAATAAGCATTTATGATTGGCAGGTGTAATGCAGAGTAACTGTTAGATTCACGAAAACTAAAGAGGGAGCCCCGGTTCAGATGAGCATCCAGCATTAATAACTACGTAACAACAATCAGCACATTGAACTCACCAACTTCCTTTTAAAGTAAAGCGGAAGAAAGATGAACGCGCAATCAATTCGATATAGGTAAATCAAAATTTAGGTGTCTGAGGGTTTGTTGCAAAGGCCTTCTGCAGGAGGTCACGTACCACCTCCACAGCTAAAGACTATGTGAGGCGGTTCTACTTCTGCTGCACCTCCTAACCGTAGGCTGTTGAAGATTTTAGGCTCAAGCACAGCATGAAGCAAGTAGAGTTAACAGCAGAGATGCTCTGCACTTGTGATTCTTACATCTCTTTTGAAATGTCTCCTGGTCTTTTCTGAGCAAGAAGGGGGTGTGGAAGAGGGGAAGAACTCTTTCTGTTTTGCTCTTCCATTCTCAGTGCACAGCAAGTCACTTCACTCTTCAAACTCCTAGAATAAGATTAAAATTGGATGCAAATGTTTCCTTCCTGGCAGTTTATATTTGGATTTTGAGACGATCTAAGATTCATGTAAAAAGGTCACTGGATAATGAATTAAACACTCATAACATGATCACAGTCAATGCCACAGGCAACAAGCACAGGCTCTAGCTGCTCCTAACTAAGAGGGAGCGCCCTTGACAGCCAGATGTCGGGCAGAACTGGAGCAGCAGCACTGCTCCGCATCTGCGGCCGAAGAGGCTGGCTGGCTGTCAGACAGGGCGCTGCTTTCCTTCCGGAAGGTGAAAGGCACTAATACAACTTCTGCACACTCTGCAAAGCCTACGTTAGGAAGGTTGCAGCACCTACCTGGGATAAACTAGACGGGCTATTTTTACTCCCCACATTTCTATTAAAATACAGGAGGTGCAGGAAAAAACCCTCACAGCCCATATCCAGGATTTGTCTGTAGCTTCCAGGCAGTTCAAACCACCAGAGCTTCAATAATGGGCAAGAGCTATGGCAGAGATTCAACACTTCGAAATGCACAGTGGGAAAATCTAAATCTGGACAAGTATCAAAACGTAAACCCCTGACGAACCCCGCAGGCAGCCCCAGCGCTCTCATCCTCAGGGCACGGTGACACCACCCTCTTGCCCCAAACTCGAGACTGTACAGCGACCTGCAGTTTACTCCGTCACGTCAGTGCCTGCAACACCGCACGGCACAGGGCCCCTCGGGGCTGTGCTTTGAATCCGGCCAGGGCTGGCAGAGGGCTTTAGCTTCTTTCACGTCTCCGTGTTTCCACACCGGTGACGCACGGAGCAATACAGGGCACCCAAAAGAGAAAATAGACCAAATTACACATCCAGTGAACGCCATGCCAAAGCAGAAGCCGAAGAGGTGACAACTACAACCACGCCCTGAGCTTTGGCACCAGCACGGGACACAAGAGGACTGCAAGAGTGCCATGCATTAACCAGAGGATTTCACATGAAACCATGTTAGAGGAAGCAAGAAGCATTAACCACCAACGCAGCCCTGTCTGAGAAGTTAGAGTGCCTTAGTCCAGAAGATTAATATGCATTCCCAGAGTTCAGAGAACTCATTACCTCGCGACAGTCCACAGCACAGAAATACTTATCTCTCTAACGGGCTCACTGTAGGGCCATGGAAGTCCAATTACAAGCTCCCAGGTCTTCAGACTAAGGGTATGGGAACACGAGTAAGTTACTCGGAGGAACTCAAGGTGCGCTTGAGTTTCAGACACTTTAAGAGGTTTCTAAGAAACTGCCTGAGCGCACGGTTTTGTGCCTGCCCTAAATACTGAGCACCTCACTCCCAGCATCACGGGCAGACACCGGATACACAGGCATTGTCACAGGCACCTGATGAGGAGCAACTGATAGGCAGAATGGGAACGACTGGCCAGGGGAACGGCTCAAGCCACCCACGTGAACTGGGCAGCACTGGCTCAATTTAAATCACTGGGTTTAGCGCCACGGGAAGAATTTAGGTGCGGCAGAATGAGGACTAGGTGCATTGGTTCAACTAGCACTATGGCGTCTCAAGCAGATCTGCTAAATCCCTGACAGATAGACTGCTGGGTAATAGAAATAAGTCAAACTCGTGAAAGCCCTCTGGAGAAACTAAAAGTGAGCCTCTCCCATCCATGAGAACCTCTGCCACCACTTTCAGTCTTCAGTGGGCCCTTTTACTCGCCTTCTAATGGCTTCTGACGCCACTGTGAATCATGCACACAGATTATCGTAACTAGCTTATATTTTTAATTCTTTTAATATCAAAGCATCCAGCCAGCAGAATATCATTATAGCTTTAGAAGCTGCACAACTACCTGTTAGTAAGTAGGCAGTGAATTGACCTCCCTCCAAAAAGGCCAAACACGGTGATTCTTACACATACACGACACACACACATCACCTCTAACCTGTACCAATAAGTGAGGCAGCAGCTTCCACTTGCAAATTGCTAAATATGAAACTCAACAGTGCATTTGTTTGGATATATTAATAATGGAAAGAAAATCTAATCTAGGAACAAAAAGCAGAAATAACTTTGTTAAAGACTGAAGCTGGTGTTGAACGTTTCAGACACAAGCTACTGGACTTACCCTGCAGTGACTTTCCCAATCCCTGGCCCAGCTTCCACCCATGTTTCTGGAGTAAGCGGTGTCCAATATTATCCTGACAGACAGAACAGAGAAAACAAACCAAAAATATTCCAATAATATATTCTTCCCTTCCCGCTGACATTTAAACATGTGATGAGCAAGAGATTTTCTACATATATATGCATGCAAAAAAATGCTACTGAAAAGGCAATATATGCCCAATAAAAGGGAAAGACAAATGTCAAAAACTGCTGGCTAGAATTTTTCCAGGGGGACAAGGTATCGGGGACGGTCACTTTCTGATGGTGTGCTGGGCAACTTTTGTGCATCACGTTTAAAATAATAAAAAAAATAAAATAAAATAAAAAAAGCAATGTGGGAGAAAATAAAGTGTACCAATAAAAATTGACAGTAAAAAGCATAAAATCAAGCTATTTATACAATCATATCCATCACCTAGACAGCACCACTTAAGATTTTTTTTTGTAAAGAAAATCTACAACGTGTTTAGTCATTTTGTTTGTGTGTCAGGCTTTTATAATACTGAGTAAGTTGTAAGTGCAAGACTGCCCCACCACTAGAAACCAAAACACAATCATAGCAAAATCCAGGCTAGACTTGATTGGGTTTTTTTATATATGTATATATATATATATAAACTAGCATGCAGCCAATATTAAACTGAAAAAACAGTGAGGTTAGTAAAACAAAAAGAAAAAAATCAATTAAATAAAATGAGCTCAAGCACAGACTGGGTGATGCATTTCACATGTAAACTAACAAAAATACTAAGATGTTAGAATGAAACAGGCCTAGCAATAAGTTAACAGCAAGGAACCATTAGTGCATGTAGGGGAAACAATAAGCATAATGTCTCATCTTCCTAAAAAAAAAAAAAAAGGTATTTTAGAATAAGTGGAAAATACTGACGCAGCAATTAAATGTCAGCTCTTGAAAACAGGGGTGAGCAGGGCTCTGTGCGGAGTTCGTTAGGGGTTTATGCAAGATTTCTTCCCCCAAAGAACGAACAAGAGTGCTAACTGCACCCTTGTAACCATCTGAAGCTGACAGTACATCCCCTATTGACCAGCTTACTAGCAGCGACCAACTATCAACTCCTCAAAGGACTCTGGGTTAGGACCGTGTTCACCTTCTCATGACAAAAAATAAAACTCACATATGTATTTGTTGATTATTAATTGTCCTAAGGTAAACCACAACTCAAGATATCACAGAAATATCCTGAATTATAACAGGCCGCGAATCCGTAACACTGAGTGGTACATGGAGTCTTAAAAAAGACAATAGATATATATGCTGCAGGTTTATTTAATTAAATAACCAAGTTGTCAGCAGAAATCAGAGTAGCACTGGGGTTCTTTCACTCACTCCACATTGAAAATGACCACACGGTTTGCAGAACTTTGGTGAATCAGCTCGAAAGACACAATCTTCCCACAGATATTGGCTGCATGGATATGTTTTTCCTCAAAAAGATTCTATCAAGTATAAATCTAATTATTTTTTTTTTCTCTGATACGCCAGTAAAGCAAGACATTTCGTCTCGTTCTATTTTCCAAGGCAACAGCATACGTCTTTCCCACACTACCGGCTCTCCCCCAGGACATAATTAGGGCTACATTAAAAAAATAAAAATAAAAAAAGGAAGTAAGGAAATGTCTGGTTACAAAAGTTTAAATCAGTATATGCAAAAAAAAAAAGAAAAATGAACAAATATGGATTCCAACCACAAACACCATGGAGAAGACTATCGGTTGGGCAGCATAGGGAAACTTACCTGCAAACAAATCTGCTGCGGACCGTTTCTGTAACGGTCACAACAACTGCACAGTCCTTCATGCAAAGGGGCCCGAAGTTCAGAGGGTTTGTGGATAAGGCACTAATTGTTCTACCATTAGCATTGCAACTGTATCTGACAAAGGATTATTGAATCCGATTTTAAAAGCCGGCGCTGACAAAAATGGCTGCATTTTCAAAAAAAGGACAAGGAGTACTTTGCAATCTTGCTAAGTGGAGATGAGACATTGTGCTGACTGTGTTGTGTTATGAATGCACTAAAATAAACAGACAGATGAAGCAGTATGCTATTTCCAAAAGCAGTGCAAGTGGAGTGAAAGCATTTCCATACGAACCTGGCTTTAAAAACTGGGCTGTCAAAAGAACAGTTAAATGTAACACAAAGTAAGAAACTGTCCAATCACTAATGGTAGTTTTTTCTTTTGCTTTGTTTTCAATTCACTGCTTGCAAGTAATGTATTTATTAAAGAAGAGTGAAAGCATAAAATAAATTCAACAAGTCAAGACCAGCTGGGAGATTCAAGAGCGGTGTGTTGTGACTGACACAGTGAAGGGGTAAACAAATGTTAAAGGGAAAAAAGAAAAATTTAGAAGGGTTATACACATTAGCACCACTTTTACAAAACCACTCAAGAGGATGGTTGCAAATTGTTTGACATCAATTGGAAATACGCCTGAATATTACCCTGTCTCGGTTCCCAGGAAGGGGGTGGTTCCCCCTCTCCGATCGCTTTGTTTGCTTAAGCAGTGAAACTACTTCCTGATTTTAAATATCACCGAATTGAAATGGAGCATCTTCCGTTTCACTGAATTGGGAAAACAACCCTAAGAGTTTAATATTAACATTTGAGCTGGGACCTAGTCATCAGTCTGCTCATTTCTAACCACGTTCTACCTTCCTCCTCCATTTCAAATCACTGTCACAGAGCTCTCACAGAGGCAGACCGGCAGGACTGCTCTTCAGCATAAACACTGCCCTAAAAATTAAATTACAGAAGGCCAGGCCTGCGAGGCTCCCATGACAGCCATTCTGCAAAGCCTGGCAGCCTGGGGAGATGCTGGCGATAGCTGGACCAAAATCTGACGTGGGGCAGCAAATGTTGCAACAGCTGGTTGCCTTTTTTTTTAAAAAAAAAATAAATTGCATTTTTAAGTGAAAGTTCTGTAAAAGTCTGGGCTCTTTCACATAGAAAAGATGTCTCTTTTTTTTTGTTACACTAAACTTCCTGTCCATGTCAAGAACTGCCCTTCCTTTTGACTAAATTATCGCCACATCGTAGCAATTGTCCCACAGGACAAGGAGGAGTTGCAGAGATCCACAAACACACCCACAGCCCAAGGAGGAAATCCCTCCTGTTTCTCAGCAGAGAGCTGGCTGGTCTCCTCCTTAAGCTATCGTTTGGGAGCTCCTTGTGTTACAGCCACAATAAACATTATCGAGGCAGCTAAAACAAGTCTCCCAAGAGGTGTTTGGGTGAGCAAGCGAGCTCTCATTTACTGTCCAAACTACTCACAAGAGCAGCACCATCTGTCTGGGAAAATGGTTGTGGAGACGGCGCTGGACACCAGACTGCGGGATGCTCAGTGTAGGACAGAGTGGCTCGGCAGGCCCTTGATGGAACAATTTACATCTCCTGTCACTACTCTCACCACTTTGGTTGGAGCTATTCAATAGCGATCATTTCTATTTACAGATGGGGAACTTTGGGTTACAGATGAAGCGCAGCTTTCCCAAAAGCATGTAGGAAATGTAAAGGCCTTGACTTCATCAAACTGTCATGGGAGCTGGCCAAGCTGCTTTGGAAAAACCTCGTCCAAAGTGACCTTCTCCAGCAGCTGAACTTGGCCTCCATCATTCCCTGTGCCCTGACAAGGTGTCCTCCACTGTATCAGTGATTCCCCATTAGGATATTCCCAGTACAAATTTATGACAAAGGTCCTGGCCAATAGTAACAAAAAAATGCGTACAATGAAAAGATGTGTACAAGAACTGAAAGGTTTTGATGATGCTGTATGTGGGATATAATCCACAGTCGGTGGATCGAGCTGCACTAGTTTTGCCTAATACAGGTTCTCCGCAAGATCCCCAACGCCACCCCACGTATCGTGATCACGTCGTTCACCTCTCGGTGTCGGCAGGAACCATACGTCTCTTGAGTGGATTGTAAGCTGTGCTGACTGTGTATTGAGGAATCTATAAGCAAGGATCGGATGCTACTGGGTGAACCCATGCAAACAAGAGGTTGAAAAGATTCCCAAAACAAAACCTATAGCTCACTACAGATGACACAATGAAGACTAGAGAGAAAAGCCAAATAGTAATGCTACACCATTCAGCTTCAAGAAGCACATTATTTATAGCGCTGTCCACATACGGCTACTGCTAAATGTCAAATCAGCAGCCTCATCAAATTACACTTTGGAACTAGCGGAGTCCACAGATCTGTACAGATATACAGTGCGACAAAACCCAGCTTCAGCTCGTCCAGTCATCTACAATAGCCTGTGATCGTCAAACAACTACCAACTGAAGCCTGAAACCTCATGTAGTTCAAGGAAACTCCTTGTGTAACTGAGCAGAACTGGGGGGGAAGGACGTTTGTTAGTTATGACAAGGACAAACTAACAAGCTCCAGAATAAGTGGGGATACACAGTCTCGCCTCCAGCCTGCGACGGCGACAGCTCGGTTCGACTCCCTTACACTCGGCATAGTGCCTGCACGGGGAAGGGCTGCTGCCTTGTGCAGGCTCTAAGGTTATACTGCTATCTCCTACTTGATCTGCACTGAAAACCATCAATTCACAGCAACGAGATTCAGTAAACAAGTAGAAATAAGGAATTAGCATGAAGAAAATCTGGATTCTATTGAAGCTGCAATACTTCGTGACTTCCCATTCGAGTACCTGAACTCAGTGCCCTTAAAATATTTTAAAACAAATGCATGCAGCTTCTTGAATTTAAAAAAGGGTTAAGGGCTCTGGTTTTTCAACGACACCAGTGTTTCCACTGACGTGAACAGCCAGCGTAGCTGCAGCATCTTTCAAACCAGAACAAAAAAATGTTACTGGGGTGGGGGGGTGTTTAAAAAAAAATTTATAAAAAAAAAAAAATCAGTATTTGCAGCTGTGAAGAGTCCATTGATATGAAATATTTTCTTCAATTTAGTAATGGAAAATAGCTGGCTTCTCATTCAGGCTACGTACATCCACTAGCTCGTGTCAGCTCTATTTTCCATAAATGTACTTTGGTTATAGTCGCATGTTTCAGTCCAGACATCTTTGGCCTAAACAAGCTGTACAAAGCAGGATTTCCACAGGAACAAAAAATACTAGTACACTAATTGAGGACACATTTCAACATTGTAATGATCTGTAGACTCCCAAACCTATTTTTCCAGCCACCTCTGAGTTGCATGCTGTAGCAGTACAGTCAGCACCTCTCAACAGATAATGCTGCAGAGATGGATCTCACTTCAGCGGTGATGTCAAATGCTTCTCGTGAAACCCTCAGCCCCCTGGGATTTCCAAATGCAAGCTACCTTCAGCCTTTAAAGCGTTTTGGTATTACTAACAGGTGAGGAGATGCAAGAAGCACATTTAGGAGACAGAATATACTTAACGCACTCTTCACCCTGAAGTATAACCAAACTTTAAAAACTTTTAACTGGAAAGTGCTTTGATCTGCTATTGTTACAAAGGCCCTTCCTGGCACACGGACATTTCTCATGCAAACTATTTCCATAATGTGAAGCATAGGCTCTTACTCATTACTCTGAGCAGATTCCTTTCTAAAGGTCAGTTGAGTTGCTAACAGAGAACTGGTTAAGGATTATAAACCAATTTGTGACCAAATGTTAATATTGCAAATATTTAGATGTGTGGTATTTGCAAATTATATACTTGTCCTTACTCCTTCCCTCTCAACTGCAGTTCAAAGATGTTATCCACTTCTGGGTGAGCAAACAGCATAAAATACTAGAAAGCAGAAAAAGAAGTCTGAACACCTTTCCTTGCGAAAAATGCAGCAGGAGTGGTACATCACTAACTTGTGACAAGAAAACCATTCCTTCTTTTAATGTGTGTAGTTTGCCAATTTAAAAAGCACACAGGTCATTAATAGTGGGGAAGCAAAATCATTTTCACAGGAAACTTGACAAAATTATTTATGCTTCCCAGCTACAGATTTTCTTTTACAACTCAACATCATACTTGATGAGGATGATGCGAAGATTAATCTTAAAAGTGATCGGTTTCTGCCGCTGGGCTTGTTCACGAGACAGAAAACCCCACCCTGTGCAGTAGTCACAGCTTCTGAATTCTGGGACCGGGATGTGAAGCCATCTCAAGTGTGCTCCAACACAGAGCACATCTGCTGTGACAACAAACGCAGAACATGTATTTACTCAGTCCTGTGACTCCTTCCTAGAGTTTAACATGCCAGGGTTGAGGTCTTCCACCCCAAATGCTTGCTTCTCTTACTACAGACGAAAGAAGAGTGAAGCAAACTGGAGTTTAAAGTAAGAACAATTGGAGGTTTTAACTCTTTCTCCTCCCAAAGAGGTAAGCCATTCTCTTGTCCTCTCCATCAGACTGTTTGCAAATTTAACCACAAGGCTGAACTGCACATCTTAAAACCTACCAAAGAGTTATAAAGATTAATAACGTCCTGATATTTGGATGGTGATATATATTAACAGAATATTAAAGCTGTAATTTAATTTAATTCTTCTGCTGCAGTTGAACATTAATCAAACTGCAACGAAGTGTTACGTCCGCAGACGATCCAAGCTGCGCTGTCAGCCTGTGTGCCCGCGTCACTGGGTCCAGCGTACTCGTTCACATTTTACACACTTCTGTAGGCATCGCTCCCTTCAGAACACCAAAGAGAGGTAATCTGTGACCACTTCCAGTCCTCTGTTTGGGAATAGACTTTTAGAAATCAGATAACCGGTCTAGTCTGTAAGTAGTAGTTGAATTATTTTGAAATGCTCATTTCCAGCGTGCCACAGAGTAGGCTACTAATGAGTATTCCTCATTATATTTACATAAGGAAACAAGCTTGGCATTTTAATTAAGATCCCCATGTCGCAACATAAGATTGAAGTATTCAGGAGAACATTGAATACGAATTCCCATCTCTGCAGCATTATCTCATGCGTCATCAATTACTGCCATGCCTAAATCTAGCATCATGCCAGCACATTAAGACAGTAGGTACTATATGCAGTGTTCACTGGACCAGAAGAACAGAAATAAGAAGGGGGAAAGGAAACCCTAAAGAAGAAATTAAAAAAGGCAGACCGTGCAATACAAACCAGATCATGGCTGCTTAGCTAATATGGGCCAACTGCTGCGGAAGAAAAATGTCGAACACCCCAAGTTGTGTAAATTTTTTGTAAACATCTAACACGCACACAAACACACACAACACCAACCTACACACGAATGAAAAATATATACTGGTCTTTCGCTAACACTAAGTTTCTTCGAAGTGCAGACTAATGCGAAGAAACTTTAACACAGAACTTAAATTATTAATAGGGAAAAAAATACTTCTTAACAAAAATCTAGTCTTAATCAGAACACCACCAAGTGGCCCTCGATTATTCGCTGCAAGTTTTGTTGCTTTCGTACTGAAACTGCAAATGAAACTTAGCTAAGTGCCAAGCTTAGGTTCTGTTCAGGCTGTACAAGCTACTGTGCCTAAGACTAGCAGAAGATGCTTTGCAAAGAGAAAAATTTAAAAGCTCCAAAAGGCTTAAAAAGGTAACACTAAACAAAACTTAATTTTTCCCCATCTTATGGCCATACTCTCCACGCCCAATTGGAAGTAAAGCAATACTTTAAAGAAACTCACAGCGCGGTTTCAAATTCACGGGGAAGGACTGCTATACTAACTGTAACGCACTCATGTTTCCGTCCTGCCAGATGTCATTCTAACGCTTTAACACACCAGTAGTTTTCCAAAAATATAAACTAAAAAAAGGATCAAAATACGTTTTACTACACTATTCCATCAGGTAAACTGATTCTTCAACCAAAAGTATAAAAACTTAAAATAAATATCTACAAATGAATTATTTCAAATAATTTCTGAAATACCACGTTGAACTAAAATTTAAAGTCAACTATAAGTTTTAGGAGAACTACTTAAAGATTAAATCCCAGGCCCACTTAATCTCAGCATGCAATTTACCACAAAAAAAAATTAACCCTGTACTGACAAAACGACGCCCACTCCTATCAAATTTGACTGCATTCACATCAAGTACCATCCGATCACGGCCTAATTTTTGGTGGGTTGATGATGCTGATAAGTTTGTATCTTACCGATTCTATAGGCTTGTCTAGAGATGCTTGCTCTATCTCCAGGTGCCCTTCTTCATACTGATCAAAGTGATTGCCCTGTAAAAGACAGTGACTGTTAGCTCTACGGCAGAAAACACGTTTCCAACGGCATGACTCAGGTTTGTACACAGCGTTATATTTTACACAGATTTGCTAGCAAAACAAATCAACTTATTAAATACAGGCTCAATTCAGCATATAGGTTATAAGAACAAAACAATTATTCTAAATACTATGCCAATTTGATGATAATCATAAGTTATGGAAGTTGGCAAAATACCGAACATTTACAATGACAATACTTTGGGTTTTTTTCCTTTAGAAAGTCTACGAAAATGCTGGCCAGTGCTGGCCTTAAAACCACATGTGACAAAAGTAAGGAGGAACTGACCCCATCAGCACTATAAACGGTTTGTTCATTGTTGTTGTCTTTTCTCTTTTAAAAAAAAAAAA
>VWZZ01004486.1:44257-59016 GCA_013399095.1 Psophia crepitans
AGGAAGGCTTTCCTTGCAGCAGGGAATCCAAATTGCTTGAGGCATACATGTGATTTCACACACCTTAAGTCCTTAAGTCAACAAAAACCCACAAACCCAAACGAAACCTCTCCCTGTGCCCACAGCACTCATTCACGCTCTGGAGCGGTGCTCTGCTGGAATCTAGGCAGCTGCACAGTGAACTGTCAGTGGAAGTGATCTTCCAACACACAAAAACCCGTTAGTTTCTCCCCCCAGCAGTCCTGGGAGCCAGCTGACCATGGGGCCACGCATGCACACATGGTGGCACAAAGAACACTGGGATGCTCGCACAGAACTGCTTTATTTCAGAAGCACCAGCTTAAAGCATTTGAGAGCAAAGTACCTAAATTACTACACAGAAGATGACAGGACATCTGTCCTCTGTTTGAGGACAGAGAGATGGACCAAGAGATACAGAGGGGAATACACCAATAAAGTGTGCAGGTACTCACACAGCAACGAAAATGCTACAAAGAATGATAAATCCAAGCACCTCACTCCATAGAACGTATTTAGTCCTACAGACTGGCCACGTATAATAATTAGACAGAAAATGAAATAGAATTGTTCTTATGATGCATTATACCCAGCCACCACCAATACACAGTACACACACCTCTAGATTGCTTATTTTCTGAGTAGTGCAACCTCTCCCCGACCCAACGGTACCACGTAAGCACAGTACAACTCACAAATGACAGCCACCGGAGTAGAGACTACAGCCAAGCAACTCTCCTCAAGCATCCGCTATGGCAAAATCCAGTCTTTCTATGCTTTTGCCAGGACATGAAGCATATAGGGTTCATGAGCCAGGAAGGCAAGTGGCAGCCTCCATCCTCCAGAATAACCGTTGGTGGTGGAACACCATCAGTGCAAATGGCTGTTTCACAGGGGAAAAAACCAAAGCAACCCAAACCAACAAACCATCTCTGTTGTAATTTCAGAGGTTTCTGAAACCTCAAATTCCTGAAACTGCAAACAAGGTGAACCATTGGTCCATGGTGTAGCACTAACATCCACCATCACTATCACAGACCTGGAAAGGAGAAAAAAAAATAATCTGACTTTCTAGCTGCAGACCCAAAAGCAAACAGGAGAGCTGCCTGCAGCCAAGGTTAGCACAAAACCACTGAAGGGGGTCGTTTCAGCGCGCTTTCCTACATTCCCTGGGCACTGCTCAGTCCCACAGCCCTGTGAGCCCCCAGGAGGTGCGAAGGCCTCGACTGCCACTCCCTCTTCCTTCCCCAGACCCCGCAGTGCCACTGAAATCCTTCAGGCTGCTCAGCAAACACCAAACACCTGGCGGTTTTCATTTGCATCCCAGCTCCGCAAATACTTCGAGCAGGAACACCTAGCACCACTGCCAAGAGAAACTTGTTGTCACTCTCCTCCTTTCTACCAACACCAACTTCTCCTTCTGCAAGAATTTTAATGAAAGCCAGCATGCGAAAGAGCAAATAGCTGCAACGGACTGCCTGTTGGAATTTTACAAGCCAGACACCAGCCTCCAAAAATCCTCTGGAATGAGTGTTCGTATGCAAATCTGCAAGAGACCATCTTGACAAAAACATGTTGCCAAGAGAACCTGCTTTGATGCTGGTGCCCCAACTGCCAGCCTATACATCATCTGCCGTCCACAGCAATAAATCGCCCAGGCCACGCTCTGCTCCCAGTAGTTTTCTTTCCCACAGCTTCTCCAGAGCAAATTTGGGGCTTAATCTGCCGGCAGCAATCCACTCCCATCCATTTTTTTTGGACAGCCTTCAAGGAGCAAGCTGAAGGCAAACTTACCATGCACATGCAGTCACTGAGCTGCTTAAAAAAGCTAGTAATTCTTGGAGACAGGCACAGTGTAGATGCACAGACTGTTACACGTGCGTGCTGGGAAGTCAGAGAGCCCAGCAGGGAGAAGACAACATAAAACCTGCCTCCATGGCAGGACACGGCCCAGCCACCAAAGCAGTAGTGCCCGAGAGAACAAAAGCAGTCAAGAGTGCACATTGCTGTTAATGAATTTGCACTGTTGGCTGCTGAATGCTAGCAAAAAGACCTTACTAAAACTACATATATAGAAATTAAACCCATACAGCATTTAGTTAATAAACACCTGAAACACTCTCAGCAAAAACAAAGACGTACTTCCCCTCACCCCCGCCTAATTTCACAATGTGATCTGCTGCCTGCACACAGCTTGGAATATTCCAATTAAATTACCTGGAGCTGGCAAAATATTTCTGCCTACTCACCATCTCCTTCGGCACACTGCCTGCCAAGACATTTTAAATTGTTTTTACAAAGGCAAGGGTCAATTCCCATTTGAAAGCACGTCTTGTTGGTTTGAGGCTTTACAACTAGATTTTTCTGTGCTTAAAAACGTCATCTCCTCTCAGAAACTATGCAGAAGACTGAACACTCACCACATCACAGCCAAAAGAAATCAGAAAGCAAATAAAGTCATTCTAAGTTCTAGTGATTCCACTATTATCCAACTTTATATATTTTGGGGTTTCTTTTATATATTCATACGCTTTGGGGTTTATTATCTACTTTATGTCTACACTGTTTTTTTGTTACTGGTAATGTGAGCAGGGATAAGTTTCTTGTTTTTACAAATACCAGCAATATTAATACTAGAGCTTTCAAAACAGGCAGGGTGCTTCCCATCACCTTGAACTCCTGGGTATGCAAATGCCGCCCCGCCACACGGCAGGAGCCCTGGTGGGATGCTGACAAACTGCTCCCTCTATCAGGAAGCTGACTGTTAGAGGCTTGGTAATTTAATGCATCAGAATAACAAGGCATCCAAATTGAACTGAAATTAAGACTCAGAGCCTGTTCATTCTTTATCAATACTTAAAGGCAGCATTTTCCTTCCACCCTGAAGTAGGTCATCCTGGAAAAAAGCAGGACGATAATAATCCAACAGTCATATTGAGGTCAAATTTATGAGCGTGTTCAGCCTAACGAGCAAGGAGAAAAATGGTTCTTGCTTCTAGGGCCATGACGAATAGCTTGTGAAGGTGACGTTGTCTGTCTTTGTGGCCATCACAGGCCTTTTGGAGCTGGGACTCTGTGGGGCTGGAGGCAGCACAACCTGTCCCTTTGCTTCCTCATCCCTGGAGCTGGCTAAAGAACAAGTTGGGGGGAATTCCATCTGTTTTCCTTCTTTTCCAGTCCTTCAACCTGGCACATCGAATGGATCCACATACAGCAAAGCAGAAATGTTATCTTAAGACAATGAATCAGAGGAAGACAAAATACTTTAACATTTAAATCTAACAATTAATTAAACCCTAAATGTTGAATCTGTTGAGAATAAACTACATTTCTGACAAACATGAACCGTAAGCACAGACCACATTTTAATATTATTTTGATCGGTGTCTTCTGCAGACTTGAGGGATGCTTCCCTCTTCAGAGGAAACCTTTAAGCGAAAACAAGAATTCAATCCCTACAGAATGGATATCAGGCCAGAAAATAACAGCTGCATTAAAACCAGCACTATTCCAAACCTATCCCCAAACCTTCTTCCCTGTGTGACTACTACAGAGATACAGTAAAATCCTGGCCCTGTTAGCTAATGACAAAGTTTCTGCCTAGCCCCGTGGACAAGCATTTCAGGGCTGCACGCAGTGCCCTTCTCCCTCTCACCCTCTGCCCCTCCATTTTAAAGCTGCCTGTATCAGGCTTCTTCCCTTCTGCTTTGCAAAACAAGATGTATTGCACCACTTATATGACTTTCTTACAGATGCTACCTCCACCCTAAAATAGCAGAGCAAATAAGATGAGAGGCTTCCACTTAAGCATCATTTGTCACTATCACTTTGTGCTACCGCAAGTGCTTCGACACAAGGTGCTTCACTACAAGCCAACTGGAATTCAATATATTTTACTACCTGGAATGAGAAGCAAGGACAAGACTTCAACATCTAAACACTGACCATGTAGCTTCCTTGTTGCATTCACCGCCAGAAGCCAATATGTTTGTGTCCTGCAATATTTGGTGTGCTATCATGTGAACTTTGGCTAACTACCCATTTTGGTTACTCACAGTCGCATGTCCTCTCCTCTCTCCTCTACTTTCCCACTGTTTGATCTTTGCACAAAGCTCTTTGCCAAAGCTTGTATCTTGGAGCCCTCACACACTTAACTGCTGAGTTATGAATACAGCATTTGAAAAATCAACTAACAAAAGCTGCCTCCATGCAGGATTTTAGACCTTTCTTCTCCCTTATTTGGGCTTCAGAGCTCTGGCCCAACAAATGCCATTTTGCCCAAGATTAAACATAGTGGAGTCAACCGCATTTTCTGAAACAATTCAAGTTCAATAGCTAAGGGGAAAGAGTACTGCTGTTTGTTTCTTACTTACAAGGTCCCAAACATTGTAGCAGTATAATTAAAAGATTTAAGAACTTAATCACACTTCCATCCCAAAAATCTTTAGCCACAAGAATTTTTGCCAATAGATGACTCAAAGTGAAATGAATTTGTTGATTTAAGCCCGTCTATCAGAGCAAGTTTAGTAGCACAGAATTAATTCCCTCCCCTACACGAGGCACCTTTTCATAAAGGTAGACACGAAGCATCAAAGGACACAGAGATATTACTAGAGGGGGGAAAATATCCCTTTTAAAAGTATCTTCACAACTACAAGACAGAAGAAAAATATCCTCTCTTCTTCCCTCTCACCCCCCCTCCCCAAAAGGGTGCATCCAGACCTGACTTCCCAGTACTGCATTTTCTAAGTCACCTGCAGTATCATCGACACAATGAGGAAAGAACGATGAGTCACTTCAACCGCTTCAAGGCCATTAGACCTCCCTGGATATTAATTACTGGACTGCTCTTTCCAATCTGTCCAAACACAGAGGATATTAAGATGTCAGCATGCAGAATACATTCCATATAGTGCACATTCCTGACAGGAATTAGTGGTTTCTTTTACGAACAGCCCTAAGTTATCCATGTATTATTTCAAAAGAAAAGTACATGTGGCAGCCTACATTGCCGTCGCTAGGCCAAACCTTGGGACACGGCTCTCACGCGGAGACGGGAGAAAACTGTAACAAAAGAGCAGCATAATGGAGACGTGAAAGCAACGGTTTTCTTTCAGAACGCCTTCATTCAGCTGTCCTTTCAGTCACTGCTCAACAAGAGAGCTCAGTTACACGGGCATTATTATTAATATGAAAGAAGATGATGTAAGTTACAAAAAAACCAACAGAAGTCAGATACGAAGAGCCTAGGTGAGAATACCTGGGGAAAGCACTGCCTGCTCCGCAAGTCATAGGGATGGCGCCTTCAGCGGCGTGAACAGAGTAAAATGAGAAGAGAGTCCAACATAAACCACACGCCTGCGCCTAAAAACACTACTCAGCCATGACCGGGAAGGGAACATGCAGAATATAGCTGCTGAGATGTCAAAGCAGAAACAATCTATTTGTGTCCATAATTTCAGGACCAGCATAGGAAGGTGCACAGAAACACTTGTTCCCATGACCATGCAGATAACAATCTAAAAGTAATTTTGTAGAAAAGCCTCACTCTACTCACCATTGTTATTTCTTAAATGCACTGGAAAAGAGCACAGTGTGATCATGATTGCTTAACCGCACTTAAAAAAAGCACAGCGTGCTCCTTAGGTATTCAAAAATTAGAATATCAGGTAAAGCTGGTAGAATATCAGGAAAAGACTCAAAAAAATAACATTTCTATTGCATTTACTTTAGAAAATGGATTTTTAAAATACAAATGCAAATCAACATCACTTGTGCATATTCTATTTATCCATCAATTCAATCAATAAACCTTAAACTCCCCAAAATACTAAGCCACAAAATTCAAGGTCGTTACCCACAAAAGTGCCACTTTAGAACACTTAACCAAGCCCACTCCCCATTCCTGAAAGCTCTGACAGCATTAGGCTATAAAACAGCAGCTGAGACACTAGGAATAGCTAAAAAAAGAAATGAGTACCCACAAAAAAGGCCATTTTCTAGCGTAGATGAAACCATGGCAGACTGCGTTAGCTACAAATCACAGAGTATTTTGCAGTGCCCTCCAGTCTGAGCTCCCACGGCTGCAGCGCACAGCTGACATTTCCTGCAGCCAGCCCGGGACAGGTCAGCACAGATGCAAGGTCTCAACAGTTGAGCATAGGAAGAACGCAGCATCTGAACACAAGTGAGCAAATGCCACCTCTCCAAAACCCTCGCTGCCTGCGTGCACATGGCACCTTCACAGATAAAGAAAACAAAGACTCAGTGATTACAGAAGCAAATATCCTATTAAATTTAAGATTTTATTTTTTAAAGGAGGAGCTTGAGCAGTTACGAGATCTTCAGGAGGACAAGACACCTTAACATCCATCGGCTTTTCCCAGAGATGGCTGAACAGCTCGGAACGCAACTCTTGCAAGCCCTGCACATCCAGGACACCTGCATGAACGTTGCTAGCCCCGCGGCAGCCAAGCGAGACAGACACAGCAATCCCTCTGCAAGGGCCCATCAGAGCACCAGACTCTTGCCTAACCCAAAGACTAGGAATTTCACCAAACCACAATCAGCAATCACCTCATTTTGTGTTGCATTATGCATCTAGTTCTCCTTTTAAAAACCTTTCCGGCTCGGCCAGCTGTTACCAGGCCTGCCAGCCTTGCCCAGCCCTCCGTCAGACTGGCCCACCCCTCCTCACGCCGCCTGAAGGTGTTACATACCACCCAGTGCAGCTACAGGGTTACACGATGGGCAGAGCGCGGAGAAAACAACTCCAGGCATGGATGAAATACCAAAGTGTTAAGTGACAAGGTCTGCTAGTGCTATTTATTTTTTAATTTGTGGGGCTCTATCAACTACACAATCTGCTAACTTCACCAGTAAACTTCAGCCAACGCAGATGGGTAACTGAAGGTGTTAAAACCAGCTCCAGCTCACCATCCCTAATCAACTGTTTATTACACACAATCAAAATGTAATGGCTTTATAATTTCTCCACAAGAACCATACAAGATCCTACGTACACTAACTCCAAAGCTCAGGCAGTAATTTATGCCGCCCTTTCAAGCTAAGCAGGACCTGACGACTCCAAAATGAAATCGATGCAGACAACCGTGTTGATGTTTAGAAATCCATCCAGGGAATTCAAAAACAACTCCAGGAAAGCATAGCTTAGGAGCGTTTCTTGAATATTCATTGTGCACTCAGAAGAGAACACATTTTTAAGACCAACACGCACCTAGAAGATGACTCCATCCCACCCTGCTCGCACTGGAAGCTTTCTTGGGTAATTTAAAAGGCCATGTGGCTTCTCAAAACTATAAAAAGCTGTACTGGTACCTGGAAAGCCTTTGTTAATGTTTCCCAGAACAAAATCATCCTTTTCCTGTTGTTCCCTGTAGAGACCGTGAAGACACAAAAAAATCCAGCTATCCTTTCCTAGCAACCCAGAAGTAAAGCTCTCACAAACAGCAGCCGGCGTTCCCATAGCCTTCCGCACGTTAGAAATCGCTTTCCCAGTCCCTTTCCTGTAAATAAGCAATACAAGCAGGAAAGCACAGACACTACCATCTTTGCACCTTCTGAAACAGCTTAATATTTACAGTCAACATCTTGTGAAAGCTACAGCAAAACCTCATTGTAGGCAAACACACACATCAATTATTTTGAGAGTACTTCAAATGAAAATCCTCTCAAGTCAATACAACAAAAGCAATCACTTCAGATTTGGATACGAATTTAAATTGGCAACTTTTGAAAGAAGCACCTTGTAATTACACGTTGAGAAGTTGATGGCACCTTTTGTTTACCAAGCTAAAAGTTAATTTTGATGGCAAAAGTCTAACTGTTAAGTCCAAAAAACCACTGAAAAAACATGTGCTAGAACACATTCAAGACTACTCATAGGTCAAGAGCTTTAAACCAGGAAACTGTGCATATAAATACCTAGTTAGAGCTGTCCAATTAAAAACATGTTCTACAGTTGAGAGATAAACAGCTTGTACAAAAAGGAGTGGAAGCCAGAGGCAGGTCCCTGCTTCGCTATGCTTTGCATACTCTGGCACCGAACAAGAACAATTTAATGTCTTTCAGATTCCTTCTGCCGCTACCAAGGCCAGCTATAAATCCGTTCCAGCACACGACGGATGCTGTTCAGTTCTTCAACGCTCCCAACAGCTGTACCGAAGACTATTAGCACTGGCCTCGCTCACCCAATTTTCTCCTAGCCATTTCTTAACATACCTCGACGCAGAAAGACTCTGCACCTTCCAGCACCCGTGCCTTCACGGCTAACAAGGACTTTCAAACGAGAGACACACACAGAAAGTACCCTGACAGGACAGGGTGCTAATCATACCTAGGGTTATAATTTATTTACCACCACAAACTTCCAAGCTTTCATAGTACAGTCTCTTTTCTTCTTCCTTAATATGGTGTTTTCCATGAAAAAGGATTGTTTTTAAACCAAAACATGACAGAAAACCTCGCGCAGGATTGGATTAACTGGATTCAAACTCCTAACTCATTCCACGAGGCTCGGTATCATTCAACATTTTTGTCAACAATCAGAGGGGAAACAGAGCAACCGCCGACTCAGTTTGCACATCATGAAGCCCAACAAACGGTAAGCAACAATGTGGAGGACGTTTGCACAGAGCAATCCGACCCGTGTAACAGCGGGCTGAACTCGCTAACACGGAGTCTGTTGTCACAGCGCCCTGTACAAACACACCTGCAGCACATGGCTGCACCCAGGCAGGCAGGAGAAATCCAAGTTAAAACCTCTTCATGCAATACGGTAGCAAAAAGGATATTCTTATTTGCTGTTCCTCATTTTTAAGGCAGTAAAGAAGATGTTTATCTCTGTATATTATTGGAGTCTGTTCCAGACTCCTCTACACAAGTTTTCTAGTGACAAGGGTGGGAAATCTTAAGATGCAGAAAGCAGTTAACAATGCAAACACAATGGCAAAATGCCCTACAACAACAGAACTCAGAGATCAGACCAGTAAGGCTCCCAAAAGAAGGTAGGACTAAGACAGAAATGTTATATACGCCCTCATATAAGAGGAGGCGGTGTACTAATGTGTGCTTTGACACAGTAGAGTAGGACATAACAAGAAACAACAGCTAAAAGCTGGAAATAGAAAAATCTAGAAGGAAAATAAAGGAAAATACACCTTTCAGTGGCAAAACTACCAAAACAATCTACAAAGGAAAATGTTCACTATCACCAGCTGTCTACAAGAGAAAGAGATACTGTAAGCCAAACACTAACTCCTGGAATCAAAACTGGGTCAAATGATGGAAACTGAAGAGTAAGCGATACCTGGATATTTAAAGCAGACATCCTACCATCAACTTTAAAACACAGCTTTAAAACCGTGAATGGCTAAAATCTCAAATGAATTAATTGCTCCTAGAGCTGCTTGAAGGTGGAAAGTACCAAGAATTACTATAGGTTTGAAACTCTACAGTAGAAAGCAATCATATGTGAACTGAGGAAATGTTGCCAAGTGCTGCAACAGCGCTTTTCGATCAGGTGATCTCCTAAAGCTGCACATCCCCACAAGTGGGTGTTAGGAGACTAGTTAGGAGGGTTTGGTTTTGTTTCGGAGGGGCTGACTCAGAAGAAGCTGAGATAGCTTAGACACGGTTTGTGGGACTGCAGAATCAAGTGTTTCCTTTCCTACCCGGTTAACCACGGCAATAGAGAACATCACTGCATGAGAGAAGTGACAAAACAAAGGAAAGGGACAACCAAGACAGGAAAGAAGGTCTATATAAAATTAACTTACCACACGAGTTCCAAAAATTCACACTGAAGTTCAGATTCTCCTGTGATCTTCTAAAAACAGAACCAATGCTCTCCGGTCTACTTTTAAATGCATGTTCTCCTAGTTTTCTCCTTTCCTTGCTCATACAAACAGGCAAAAATCAGCCACAGTTCTGATGTTCCTGCTTTGCTCAGCTGAGAGGTCAGCACAGATTGCCAAGGAGGTAAGAGCAGTGTCCTTCCCGCGCTGTGCCCATACCAGAAATTTAACCCTAATTTACTGATAAATGAGGAACTCTGAACAATACTAACAGATTTTAGAAAATCTAAGATTAATTCTTAAAGTAGAAAACATGTCATGGAAAGGGCTAACTCCTGGACTGCTCTCAACTACATTTGTCAAAGGCAAACTCAGGATCTTGTATTAGTTGGAAGCTCAGGATAACGTATTTTGCAAAGACTCCAATCCTATTGTTCCCCCACATTAACTTTTTCTTCTCCCAATTAGTAAAAGTAGACAAAAGAAAATGACCCTATTTATTTTCCTCGCAGAGAAAAGCCACCAACGTACTTTGCCACATAACCTACGAGCAGTCAGGGCCTGCTGAAGGATATAAAAATCAACTACGTTTGCCTTAGGCAGCCCCAAAGAAAGGAATTGAATTGAAGCCACTGACAACAGGCACTCATTAAAAGGACAGATTATAAAACTCCACGCTGTCGGCCCAGATGTCCCGTAAGCCCGACTGCCTAAGCTGCTTGGGAACAAAACTTATCCCTAACATTCTGCCAATTAAAAAGCATAAAATCCCCATGCCATCAGCGTTCAGCTCAATTTGCTGGAAGTGGCAGGACTGGGAGCACAGACCAGCCAGTAACGGCGACATGCTCCGTCAGCTCTTTGAATCCTTTGGGAGAGAAAACCTCGCCTATCTTCTTGGCATAAGCAAGAACACCAGAATTGAGGTTCAGACTGGCCACTTTTCAACCCAGTTTAGACAACACGGCATTTCTGCTTGGTGGAAGTGTTATTCCACCATACAGACTACACAACAAGCTAAAAAACCAAGAGATGGAACAGTTTGTGTTCCGTCTGGCTAATGATGCACGTAAGCGCAATGTACGTAGGAAGAGGAAATTATTGTACACATATACCCATACGGCTCGTAATATTTCTGCTTCAACAATGAAAAGGAGAAAGATATAGCAAGAAAACATTTCCTCAACATCTGCGAGTAACTGGGAGCTCCACTGGATTTCAGCAATATGGAGACATCCACCGTATTCATTCTTTGAGTTCAGTACAGTTAATCTGAAGAATTATTGCAATTACAAAAATAACACTAAAAAATATATTTACTCATTGCGGCAGTCTCGTGTGTTCACCCAGCTTTGAGTAATGCTTCTAAAATACCCTGTTAGCGTAGTCGGCAGCTCTCGTTCATAATTACTTGAAGTTACAATGGTTCACAAGTTTGTCTCTGCCGTGGGGAAGCAAGTCAATCAAGGAGACGGCAGAAGCAGACAAGTGACAGACATCCCTGTGACAGATAAGTAGGACAATCTTTTAACCAAAGGACTAAGCTTGTCAGTGGTCCACTCAAAAATAACCCCTCCTGTAACGGAAAAGGGAAAAAGGTTGGGATTTATTAGGGTAAGCCAGCCAGCAGATTGAACTTACCAATTCAAAGTCTAGAGAGGGGAAAGAGAAGGAAGATCAGTGAGATCCTTCTTCCTCTGGTAATTCATTTCACTGCCTAAAGTCTCCTGAACAAACTGCTGTGTTGCCCTGCTCAGGGAAAGATGAAGTATTACTGGAGAGAGGAAAGCTAAATGCCTTTCACTGGAGCTGCCCTCAAGTTCAGCACCTGCAAAATAGTCAAAGAACAGGGGCTTCCCCTTGAGTTTTTCTAAGGTTTGGGAGCATACAGCAAAAAGAGAAGAGAATCTACACGGCTCCTAAAGTTATACAGCACAGCAAAAGCAAGACAATCCTATTAAAAAAAAAGCTGCTTAATCACCTCGTTGCAGCAATGGCCTCAATGCCATTTCAACTTTCAAACCATCCTTAGCTTTGAGGTTCTTTCCGCCCTACCATAGAGGGCTCTGAATAATTTCAGAGTACATAATCTTTCTCCTCCCGCTCCATACCACGATCTTTATCCTTAAGGATGTCTGACCTTCTTATCCTTATAGTCACTACTCTTTTCCACAGAGTTACTTATAAACCCACCACACTGTCTCCACTCCCTCTTATATCTCCAATCCTCAGTTGATCCCTCTGCTCAACAATTTTTCTCCCCTCATCACCTTTTCATGCACTTCAGAACATTCATACCTTCTTTTTCTTGGCTGGTTTAGGTCCATTCCTTCTTGAACCCATTTCCCTCCAGTGCTGTACGTTTCCATCCCTGCCTTCCCAAGCTGCACGGAGTCTCCTTTAGCTAGGCACAGGGGAGGAAAGAATAGCTCGCAGCAGCCTCTCACCTTTAATCCACTTTGCTCCAGCATACCAGCAGCTCAGAAACCTGCATATCACCTCTGCTAACGCCGTGCTGCTAACCTCATCTCTCCCCTGCCCACACCAATGCTCGACTCACGCTCCTGCCAAACTAATCCTCCCAAACCCAGAATCTTTCAGCGTCTTTCCAGAAAGGCCAATAACACTAAACACCTCTAAAATGCTTTTTGCCTCATCCAGTGTCTATCTTCCATTAGCCACATCACTAATCCCAAGGCATTTGCCTTTCTACCAACCAACCAGAAGGTTCCTTTGACCCATACGCTTTACTCCTGACCTTTTGTTTCTCTTCCTCTCCAGATGGTAACACATCCTTTTACTTCATCAAGAAGATCACAAGTAGATCACTCAAGAACATAATCCAAGGGATCTCTACAGCCTTCCTCCCCCTCACCATGCGACATCCACCCCTGCTTCAAGCCATGTAATTTTAGAGCACCATCTCCCTTTTGTCGCGCTCACTTGGGTCTCAACAGACCAGCAGTAACACAGGGTCATGTTTCCAGTCACGCTTGGTCAAATGACAGAAATTTCACCTTCTGAAGCTTAGAATTAAAACTGCTACAAAGTGCATGAAAAAGGCATTCTTAACACCGACAGAAACACTCCCACAAAGGGAGCCTACATACGAATTTGCGACTTCGCACTAACAGCGCATCTTATTTTTGCTGTAGTTTTGAGACCAGTATTTTATAGCGATGCTCCAAAGCTGCGCGCTAAAGGCAGGCGTACTTTTATTTAGCAACAGCCACAGCGCAGCCTTCACAGCGGACCTGCACAGCGAGCCGTTTCCTTTATTCCACACCGGTGGTGTATCTCAAATGACCTTTGTCTAAATACAGAGGAAAAATGTCACAAATCTTCTCTGAAAGCAATTTTGATGAAGAAGAGGGAAAAATAAGGTTCAAAAAGCCTTCCTCCGCCAATATACTTCAGGAAAATTGCTAGACTGACCAACTGCCAGGGGTACGTGCGCAGGCACATGAGCTCCCAACCAATTCAGTGTGACCTTGGCCAAGATACTTGGGCCCAGTCTCCCTCTAATTAGCTCTTTCATAGCTCATCGTTTTCACACGCAGTCCTCTGCAAGCCTTAACCAACTCCAAATCGTTCGTCCCAGAGGACCGATTCCACTTTTCCCTCGAAGGAAGCTTTAAGGCACAAAATAAAAAGGTCTTCTCGCTGGCAAATCTTCAGGAAGAAAAGAGAAGTTACCCTACTACAGAAAAACAAACTCCACCTTTTTATTTTTTACTGTAGCCTACAGAAAAAAAACCAGTGAAAACCTGAGATTTGGCATGGATAAAGTCCCAATTAAAACCAGTGCCCTCTCGTAAAGTCAGGGGAGAACAGGGTTGTGACTGGGTGATTGTTTCCGAGCACACTCTCAGCTTTTAAGATTTCAGCATCGGGTAATGGAGCCCTGTTTCCTCTCTGACATCACTACACATTCTCCCTGCATGACCAGGGCAATGACACAGTAACAGGTTTTGCTGCTGCAATTTATTTTTTTTTTTTTTGCAGAAGGGTTGCCCCAGAAAGGGACAAGGACACTGAGCAAAAAGCACATGTGAACAAGTTGTGTAACACACGACTGTAGAGCTTAAACGTTTCTTGGGTATATCCTGCAGTACCCAACTTGTTTTAGGTTTCCCATCTCTCCCCTCCCAAAGCAAATTATTACACGAAATATATTTTCAAACCCAAGATCTGGCTCACTCCACTTCCTGAAACAGGAACTTCAAAAACGCAATCAGACCATTTCAATATTAATTACGACTCATTTCTTCACGTAATGAAATGAATGATGCAAACCAGGCCCTGTGTTTAAGGCTGCGTTAGGAAGCCATGCCTACAATCCACAGATAAGGTAACGCAAACAGTGGAGTCAACCACGCCGATATGCATTTTCTTGTGCGTTTTTAACACAGTTTAATAACAACTTACGATGCGTGCATCCCCTAAAACATCCAGAAGGAGAAAACGCAAATTAATTACTACTGGATGTCCTGACTCTTTTCAAGCTTGCACCTTAATGCCACATTAAGCAGAACTACGCAAGCTCCGCGACTATAAAAATAACCTTCCCAGATCTTTAGATGAAAAGGAGGAGTTTGGGTGAAAAGCACTATTCCAACTTCAGGCTCCTGAAACAAGGGCGACACACAAGAGCTCATCAATAGCTGCTCTCCAGCTGCATTTATCCTCACTCCTTTTGTTTTTCTTTCTAACACCGAGACTCTCACGGGCTGAAGTCAGAAAACAAAATGTCATTGTTTAAGCTTAATGAGTCAACGTTAATTTTTCCATTGTTTATTTAAATCCCCTTTAAAACAGCAACAGTGGCGTTAAATATGTCGAAAAACTAACTCTTTCTTGGGGGGGGATACGAGGAGGAAGAGGCGTTTTCACCAGGAGGTGAGGGGATGGCACACCTGGGGGCAG
>VWZZ01004492.1:0-61584 GCA_013399095.1 Psophia crepitans
ATTTGACACTGTCCCGTATGACAGGCTTGTCTCTATATTGGAGTGACATGGATTCGATGGATGGACCACTCGGTGGACAAGGAACTGGCTGGATGGCCACACTCAAAGAATTGTGGTCAACAGCTCAATGTCCAAGTGGACATCGGTGACGAGTGGTGTTCCTCAGGGGTTGGTACTGGGGGTCAGTTCCTCAGGGGTGGATGCCCCATCCCTGGCAGTGTTCAAGGCCAGGCTGGATGGGGCTTTGGGCAACCTGGTCTAGTGCAGGCTGTCACTGCCCCTGGCAGGCGGGTTGGAACCAGGTGATCTTTAAGGTCCCTTCCAACCCAAACCATTCTGTGATTCTATGATTCTGTGAAAAGCAGCAACAACAGGAAAGGACAGACAGCAGCGCTGGCCACTGGGCTGGGGAACCAGCTCATTTCCCAGGGCATGATGGGCATGCCTGTAGCATGCCAGAGAGCCAAGCACAGACTGAGGAGGAGCAGCTGGACCCAGCTCACAGTCCACTTGCTTTTTATTGCCAGCTCAAGCCAGACCATGGTCAGCCCACCCCAGTCCCAAGACCTGGCCCTTTGCAGGACTATTCAAAGCCTCTGGCCTCTCACTAGGAAGGGCCAAATGCCAGTTCCTAGGCTGTGCTGTCTCTTCTGAAATCCTGTCAACTGCCTGCTGGCTCTCTCGAGTCCAGCAAGGAGACCGGGCTGACGCAGCGATGACACGGGGTGCTTACGCTTTGTCAGACAACGATCCCGGAGCTCAGCTAAAGCACAGCACCGCTGTGACACAGCTGTTCCCCAAAGAGGGATCTCGTCAGATGGAAGCCACCCCACAGGAAAGTGCTGCTGAGGGGAGCTGACTGCCATTTGTCCCTGCCCTAGCCACGCCACAGCCGTGCCAGTGTCCAGCGCCTCACAGTCCTGCCTTGGCGGGCCATGGGCCCCACTGAGCCAGAGGCGCCTGCAGGCCTATGTCCCACCCGGCCTCGGCCCATTCCCATCCCCAGGGAGGTGCCTGAAGTCAGTGGCAGGGTTTGCCCCCGGTGCTCCCCTCATTGTCCCCTGGCTGGGGCAGTGGGCCGAGCCCTGCCTGCCAGGCCCTGCCCTTCCGTTCCCCCTCCCGGCTCCAGCAGCCCTCGCTGCTGTCTTCTCCCTGCTGAGGGACCCCGCTCCCCGCCTCCCTTCCCCCTCAGCCCTTCCCTGTGCTCAGCGTGTTTCCCCGGGGCTGGCGGGGATTCCTCTCATTGGCTCGGAGCTGCCAGAGGCTCCCCTGATTGGCTGAGCTCTGTGTCCGTTGCAGAGCCTTCTGGAACAGGCGGGAACCAGCTGTGACCACCGCGGGACAGACAGCCCTCCCCACAGAGAGGCCTCCCCACAGAGAGGCCTTACCCGCACCCCTCACTGCCACAGCCTGGCCGTCAGTGCCCACCACAGGCCAGCCATTGCCCCTGCAGAACACTGAGCACAACCGCTCAATGGTCCTTCGCCTAAAGGGAAATTGCAGTGGAGGGGGGCTGGCCCTGCCTGCGCAGCCAGGCACCCACACAGCCGCCCAGGCACGGCCCCCTCCTGCTCCCCTCCGGGGGAGAGAATGGGACGAAGAGGAGAGAGAAAACTTGTGGGTCAGAATAAAGCCCATCTATTCTGAACGGATAGTTGGGTCAGTGATTAACTGTTCACCCTACCCCAGTGATATTTGAAGCTTTGGTCTTAAAAACCTCAGGGTGGAGCCTGGCTGTGCTCTAGTGAGGGCTGTGTGACTTTTTCCTTTGATGTTCAATCACCACAGTATTGTCAAAGATGAATTCTGTATCAACATCTGCCTCTGGCAAGTTCCCAAATAAAAAAAGGAATGAGGACAGCTGTATGATTTTGTGAGAAGTATCATAAAGTAGTGAGATGACCCTTTGTACACTGCATCCTGTGCTTCAAATGGCTGAAAGTACAGCGCCCAGTCCTGTCTTGGAGGAACTTTAGTCAGGTTATAAATTGGTTTTCAAACTTAGAAAGAGGAATTCACAAACCAGGGATTGTTTACAGCCCTGTCTCTTCTGTTATAAAAAGTTTAAATGGTCACACTGGAGCATTCTGTTCCTTAACAGGTCTGTAAATAAGCAATACAAAAGTTTGAGCTGAAATAGGTTTTAGTAGAGCCTGTAGTTTGTTTATGGAACCTGGTCAAATGAAAGTAGGCATGTCTGACACCCTAAAGTCTGGAGATTTGCATAAACATCACTAGCTAAGGGACAATATACAGTAAATCAAAAGAGTGTCTTTTTCTAACAGTCATACAGGCCCCTGACCACTCAAGAAACTGGTGGCTACTACTGAATCCAAAAGCGTATTTGTTAACCAGTTTCTAGCGGAGCGTAATGACAGCCGAGCCTCCCTGCCCCGCACAGCCGCGTGATCTGCTGAAGTGCACTAGTGTTGTCCAAAGCCCCACAGCTACCTTCTGTTTTCTCCATACAGGAAAAAGCAAACCTTTATAAAACTCAGATGTTTGAAACTCAAATGTGCCAGAATTAAGGCACAATAAAATTTAAACGTGCATGCAATCTAATAGTCGAATTATCAGACATCTTAAAAGAGCTTTAGGGTTTATCTGCCTAGCAACCCATTAAGCAAATTTAATAGAATCTAAGATTTGTAAACGGTGTTCATTAACATGGGTCAGGCAGATGCCTGTATTGGGCAGTACACAACTAATCTGTTTTGGATCTCATATGTGGTAATGCTGTTCTCCACCAAGGTCATCACCTGTGTATCTAAGATCTTTCTCTATTCAGGAAGAAAAACCAAAACAACTGTGCTTTGCAGTAATGATTTAAGAGTTAGTACAGACAGCGCTAAAAAGTTTTTACCAATGCACAGTGAAAGTTTGTATGTATGTATATAATTGATAGAACACATTTGTTTGAAAGAATCTCTGTTCAATCTTAAATAGAGTTTCAGCTGTTGGCATCATTGCTGGAGCAAAAAAAGGGGACGAATGCCTGTTCCTACAAGGGTTATTCTTTAGTTACCAGTCCCACATTCGTGGTCACTGTGAAACCAACAGCTAGGTTTTGGTGGAGTCATCTTCATGCCCTGCCTCCTGTCCACAACAGAGCTGAGGTCTTGGTCATCCTTGGAGATATCTGGCTTTGATCAGAATGGGCCATCTCTGAGATGCCCCATCCTGTGTCTCAGAGCGTGGAAGTTTCTAATGGGCTTGAACATCGTATTTCTTTTCAAAAAGGAGTTCAGCTATACCTTGCCTGGTGTTTACATAAGGCACATAGAGAAAACAAACAAGATGCTATAAATACATAGATGGAGGTATCCACACCAGGACAAAAGTTTCATGGAACTTACCGAACCTGAACCAAATACCATTTTCTTTTCTTGAGAAATAAGCAAATAATGGTTGTGACGGGCCATAACCAAGAGAAAGAAATGCAAAACTTCAAAGCAGTCGTGCTCTGCTTGTAGTGTCTTTTCCTTTGGCTTGTTTGGTTGAAGTCTTGTGCTGTTTCATGCACTATGTGTGCATCACCTGTGGTGTGAGATCTGACCCCATTCAAACGTAGCAAATGTTAATGTCTCAGGAAACATCACACACCATCATGATGTACAACAAATCTGCCAGCACTTGCTGACTTTGCTGCTAGAAACTGAAGTATTTTTACAATAACCTTTGCAAAACAAAATGTACCTGATTAGAAAGAAAGAAAGAGAAAAGAAAAAAATAAAGGAAGTTCAGGCTGGAACCCCTTCGCTGAAGTAAGCTGAGCAGGGCCACCAAGCAGGACAGTGCATGAAGATGTGAGCAGTTGGTGGTGATGAATCAGAAAAAGGCAGGAAAGAATTTTCTGAGGGGGCAGGAGAGCAGCCTCACGCCAGCAGCCACCACACGATAGCATTTCCCGTCTGTCTGTCCTGTGGTTGCTGTGTTACGTGTGACTTGTGAAGTCCAGAGAGCTCAGACTGAAGGAGCCTGTCCTAGGCAGGTTCTTGTGGTCCTATTATACTTGTGTGGTTCTGCTTATGGGAAGGAGGAAGGCCAAAAGGTTGTCCAAGGTCCTTCAGGAGCAAGAATCATGGTGAAATACAACACGAGCGCTGAAATATCTTAATTGCTGAAACCCGCTTGGGAGCAGACCTCTGAAGGCAAAACCTGGCTAATGGAGCCACGTGTGTGCCTTCCTTTCTTCCTTCCTTCCTTCCTTCCTTCCTGCCTTCCTTCCTTCCTTCCTTCCTTCCTTCCTTCCTTCCTTCCTTCCTTCCTTCCTTCCTTCCTTCCTGCCTGCCTGCCTGCCTGCCTGCCTGCCTGCCTGCCTTCCTCCAGGAGGAAGAACCAGGTAGACTCTGAAGATGTGCAAAATAGGGCATGTTTTTTATCACTGACACTACCAAATTTCAGTTGCATTGATCTGCAGAACAACTGTACCTACGTCAGGATTCTGGTATGGTTTAGCAACTCCTATATACTGGCCACTAACACCAGATGAACACTGTGTGTGCTTATTATGCACAGGAGCACTTTGGAAGGTCCTCCTACACTGACTAAGATTAGAAATGGGGCAAAATGGATTAAATTAACGTGATTAAGAAATACTGCCTTCCTAGGGAATATACCCTGACTGTCATGGTAACCTCGAGTTGATAAGCTGGGTCAGGTACAACACCCACATAAACCCCTGCATTTATATGGACAGTCAGGGGGCAGCAGTCGGCAGCAGTTGCAAAGTTCTTTATTTGCCATGGGTTTCGTAGTAGTGGGGAAAGAAAGCAGACCCCGTTAGTGCCTGTACTGAGGGAGAGGCTATAGCCTGAGTTCAGCCTGTGTAAGATAACTGAATGAAGAGCTTTGTAATGAATGCTTCAAAGACAGGAAAAGACCAATTAATCCCACTGCTCACGAGATGACTTGTTTTTCCTGTCAGTGCTCAGAAGGCTTCTAACATAGAGAGACAGGAATGGTTAGTAAAGGTCGGATAAAACCAGGAGGCAGGTTATACTCTAGCAACAGACCTAGCTCTGCTGCAGACCTGGTGAGGGTCACACCAGCTGCGTATCGATGTGCACAGTACCGGGTAAGTCCTCCACTGTGTTTTGCAGAGCAGATCTCGTAGATGTCATTTTAGCTCATACAGAAGAAGTTTAAAAGTTAACTTCTGGGACTAAAATCATGACATCCTGAAGTTCAAGCTAGTGTGACCAGGCTAGAAATGCTCCTATTTTTCACTGGCACAGGGTGCGCCTTGTATGAGCCGCTCAGAAATCAATGGCATAGACTGTGAATTACATGAATTGTAATTTAATGCTTCATTCTTTAAATAAATAAACCTGCTTCTGCCACCAGGGTATAATCTGTTCACTGTGTGGGATGCCAGCCATATTATAGCTATGTAAATTCAATAAAGCTTTTTTTTTTTTTTAAGTGAATGAGAATTATGCAAGTAATGACAGACAATACATCTCCCTAGTAATTCCTGAGTCCTAAAACCGGTTACAGCTAAGAACTAATAGAGATACACTCAACACTTCAAGTGTCTATCACTTGCCTCGGGAGTAATACAGCTTGTTCATTGATTGCCAGGGTACAGGTGAATAAATCCTGCGGAAAAGGTTTTAAGCAGAGTAGCATTTCATTGCTGCTTTGCTAAGTGCTTCCTGAGAGCCAAGCAAAAAGTCGTACAGTGCTCAGTCATCATGGGAACCTGCCTGTGGGCTTTGGCGCTGTGGGGTTGCCTGGCAAAACCTGGCCAACATCACCTGCCCACACCTCCATTCACACCGTGGCTGAAACTATCCAAGACATTAAGGTGTTTAGTGAAGAATAAATAGCAAGATAATGGTCTCTCTGGGCTTATATTTTTTCTTGACAATTTATCAAGCTTATGTCGTCCTATTAAAGAAACCCTTCTGGTCCTTGATCATTGGAGGATGCTATTAGATTTGTTGTGTTCGAGGATGCTGACAACATCACTGATGAAAATGGAAAATAATAGTTTATGATTCTGTAGGGTGAAAGCATCAGTGGCTGTGTGGGTGTTAAATTTCAGGACGACTTGTATTTGGACAGGTTTTCCTGCACGTTATACTCTGAGCGTGCTCTGTCCCTTAAGCCATCTACCTGTGTATTTCTTCTGGTCTTTCTCACCTTTGCAGATGCAGTTCTTAAGCTTTTTCAGGCCATGTTTGCACAGCTTACCACTCGGCTTGACCATAACCCTGGAGTACATAAGTTGAAAATTAATCAAATAAATTGTGACATAAATTGAATAAAAAAAATCAACTGTTTTGATCCATGCTACTTAGAAATGTATACTACAAGTACCTAGAAGGTGCAGGATTTAGAGAACTAGAACTGGACAAAGTAATTTTCGCCAAGTACATCGATACTGGTAAATAAAGTGAGGCTGGGGTGGGGGTTCAGCCGTGGGCACACAATTGCCAGCACATTCAGTTGTTCACATGCAGCCTGTTATTGTTGGCTTGTACCAACCAGCGCTGTCCCGACAACACCCTGGCACCTGGCCCCACAGGCCAGCGACGTTCCGAGCGGTTCGTTTTCTCTGGGTCCCAGTGCATAGGGGCAGAAAGAGAGAGCAGCCATATGGATGTGAGCTGCGCTGTGCCACTTTGCCTCGGGGCTGGCAAACGGTCCCAGCCTATTTTAGTTATTAATAAAGATCGAAGAGATAAGCCACAACTGGATTCAATCTGTGAAGTGATTTTAAAATTGAAGTAATCTGTAGATGTGAAATTGGGCATTTAAAAAATATTAAGTGTAAGTTATTTCTGTCCTATAGACACGATGAAGGAGCTGGGGCGGACACACTTGTGCACATGTTTTGGCAGAGGGCAAGCACAGCAGGGATAAAAGCTAAGAACACAAAGCTCCAGAGTCATCCTTTCACTGTTTGGCTGGATTCATGAAAGCTGTGTACCTGGTGGAACAGGTTGTGGTGCCCTCAAGTGTCCTGTCCCCCGCTGTAACGACGGGCAGCAGCTGGATGGTGGCACAGCTCCGCGCTGGGGTCCCCACTGCCCTTTCTTCCTGTGGAAACCAGGATATTTCCAGGAGACATCCACCTGGGCCCGGGAGTACAGGGGCTTTGCTGGCTTCACCAGCCTGCCAGAGTGATCAAGGGAACATTGAGTGGATTTTTAAAGCAGGGACAGATTTTTCTTTTATAAAAGGTTGTCCACTGGCTTTTGTGGTACCTGTTGAGGGGCTTTTTCATCATATTTTAATACAGCAGCCAGGCTGTGAAAAACATGCTGGGCCTACTTCTCTGCCCTTGTATCATCTGTAATAAATGCAAGCCTCATCTTTCCAGCAGCATAGTTCGGAAGAGGATTTTCTTTCACAAAACTCAGTTAAACATCTTTGAATTAAGCATCTTTCAATAAACTGAATTTTTTTCCTCAGTAAGAGCAACTACAAGGAGATCTGCCATCAGTCTGCAATATGCCAGCAGATAGATAGGTGTTTAGCAGGTGGGAAGACCAAGAACATCAGAAAGGAGTGACAAAAAGCCTGAGGGATGAAACGTTAGCCCAGGCAACTCTGCTGAGGCAGTGATGAGGGAAGGAAATAATTTACTTTTTATTCCATGCACTTCCATCCTTCCACAATTCCCTCTCTGCAGCAGCTGCTGGAAGTGTGCCCTGGGTGAGGAACAGTTTCCTGGTACCACTGCTCCCCCTTTTACTCCTGCTGGGACCACAGCCGTGAGGATGGGGTGGTGCCCCAGGGCAGGAGGGTGGAAGCTGGTTCCCCACGGAGTTTCCATGGTCCATGCAGTGAGGAGCAGGAAGGCTCAGGCAGGCAATGGGCCCTATGCATTGCTGCATGTGAACGAGTGGGGCCTGGAGTATCAATACACAGGACTGTGTGAAAAAGTCCAGGCTGGGGTTCCAAACCACCGCGCAGAAGAAGGGAGGGAGATTGGAGATCTGAGATCACTTTGGGTGTTATGTCTCATGCTATTTCCTGGACCAAATCCTGGATCTTTGTGTAATCCTGGTGGGGCTCAGGCCCCTGGGATGCTTGCACTGCAACCATACCAGTTTGCACAAATACAATCCAAAGGGCTTCCAGACCGATGTCAATAACCATCCAGCACTGGTGGAGTTTTGTTCCCAGGAATCTGCAAAACTTGCCTGAGAAGACAGACAAGTACCCAGGTAGCCCAAATGCTTCCTTAAAAAGCTTTTGAAGACGATCCATGAGCAGTGTAGCACATGGGATTTTGCAAAGTGCTCGTCTCCACCCTTAAGTCCGCTCCTTTTGCAGCCAGTGGTGAGTTTTCACCGAGGGTATGGCAATACCTGAGAGTGAATCACACAAAACCCCTATACCTAAAGCTTCACAGCCTATGAGCTATTATCTCGGGAACACTGTGCCACCACTGCCAGCCCAGATGTTACCGCAGCCTGAAGCAGCCTCACAGCTCTCTGGAGGGCTTCTTGCCTTGGCACTCGAAGGCAAAGCAGAGGCCAAGTCCTACTCCTCCTCCTTTGGCCTAATGCACTGAGCATGGCGTGGGGCGAACGCCTCTCGGAAATGACACCTGGTATCAAAACAGCAAATAACAACCTACTATTTATTTATTGCTAACCTACTGTGTGTCTGGGACAGTGGGATAATGAGCTGCTAATGGACTTGGTCAGTGATTTTCAGTTAGCGCAGGTTTACACAGTGATTTTTTTTAAGACCCCAGAGAGTAAAGGGTGCTACGTATGTAATTAATGGCATTCTGTCAATGGATGGGCTGCATTATTTTATACACTGTGTAACAGAATATAAAGGTTACCATATTTTATGGGATGGGTGGAGGTAGCGTTGAGGTAGGACTTCCAAACTCACCATCTCATTTTCAGTTCAAGCAATCTTTATCTCACTGCTGCATTGTTTCTAGCTGTGTGTATAGATTGGCAGCAGAAGTCACTTTGACCATTAAAAAACAGCATCGCTTTCTGAAGTGCAGTCAAGTCCTGAAATGAAAGAGCAGACGCTGGCAGTGTACAATCAGGCTCACAGCAGTTCAGGAGAGGAAGTAATAAATAGTTCATTTACCTGGAACTGCAGGAGGAACAGAACAGGCAAGGAACCATCTGGGCACTAGGAAGGAGCCTTGAGCAAGTTCTTCCGGTGCAAAAAATAGGCGTAGGTGCTCCTACAACTACAGCACTTGGGTCTGATTTTCATGTTCCATGCCTAAAACTGTCCCTTTGGCAAAACAGTGCATTTTCATTGTTTATGAGTTCATTAGTGACAAAGACAAACCATTACCAGCCAAATTCATGCCCCCCCTCCCCCTGCCCGAGCTGTCCCTGTTTGTTCTGTGAAGCCAGGGTTACTCGGTTAAGTTTTGCTGAAATCAAGCAGGTATTTTTTCCCAAGAATCATTCACCAAGAAGAGCAGTGCTGAGTCCAGATGTGGAAGGAGCCATGTGATGCATGAGCCTACATGTGCCCTTCGAGTCTAGCAAAAAGGCTGGGGTCTCTCACAGGAGTAAAGGTGACACCACATCTCAGAGCATACAGGAGATCAGGCTCCGAATCCAGACCACATCTACTATTTAATAGCTTTGCTTGTCTAAGGAAATCTCACACCCCAGGACTGTGTATCTGAACTACATCTTTCAACAAGACTTTACTGCCTACCTAATGGGGTAGGAACACAGTGATGGCAGTTCCCTGCTCCCAAACCCACATTCCAACCATAGCAAATGTGCCTCAGTTTAATTCTCAGCTGAATGTGATACTCTTCTTTGTTGCTGCAAATTTAGTAAAATGTGTATTACTTATAATAATACTGAGTCTGTAACATAAATGAGCACTACATGACTGTTGTATTTCTAACTTTAAATAACAGTGAAACACTTTTAATGAGTTATATATTACATTCTCATATATGATATACCTTATGCTCACCTTTAAAGTGCGTTTTAATGTATTAGTATCCACATTTTTATGATGGAAGTTGTATCATGGCCAATTATTAAAGATGCTGCAGATCTGTAGTAGCCACTAATTGGTAGAATCACTTGTGTCCTATGTCTTTTAGGACTTGGTCTTCAGAGATCATACAGTGCATGAAAGATCGTCACACATTGGTCTGCTCGTATTCCTTTTAACTTCAGTCGGCCTCTTCTCGCAGATAACTAGTGACAGGACAAGAGGGAATGGCCACAAGTTGTGCCAGGGGAGGTTCAAGTTGGAAATTAGGAGAAATTTCTTCTCAGAAAGAGTGGTCAGGCATTGGAACGGGTTGCCCAGGGAGGTGGTGGAGTCACCATCCCTGGGGGTGTTTAAAGAAAGATTGGATCTGGTACTTAGGGACACGGTTTAGTGGGTAATAGTTGGTAGGGGGATGGTTGGACTAGATGATCCTTGAGGTCTTTTCCAACCTTAATGATTCTGTGATTCAATGGAAATAAAACTGACATCAATATAGTCATGTGTCGATACATTTCATTGATAAAAAACATTATGTTCTAAATTCCTTCCTTATTTGTGGCTAGGAACTCAGGTTTTTATTGTTTGCATAGCTGAAAACCAGTATAGTGTCAGAGTGACTCGTGAATGGAAGTTAAATACATTACAGTGGGCGGTAATGCAACCTGAAAAGGTTGGGTAAATATAACCCCCAGAAGGGAAATTTGCTATAATTTTTCCATGAAAAATCAGCTGAACCTTGTGTTTATCAGTCAGGAACGTAACAAGCTGTGGCTAGTTCCTATGATTTATTTTAGAAACTTTTAACCCTGCAATTTTGATGCTTTATTTCCAGGCTCCCTGGGAGAATGTCATTTAAAGTTTGACTTCTATTATAGTTTCTCCGGCTAGAACAAAAGCAGAACTTTTATTTCAATGTGGTATGTTTTTAGGGTTTTTTTGATGAAGAAATCACATGATGAAAGTGTAACTCCAAAGTGTTACTTCTCAAAGCTCTACAGAGTTTCACATCTGTCCTGACTTGCGTAACCTACTCCATGCATTGAACAACTATCTTTAATGAGGGACCTGTTAAAATACGCTGTGTGCCCATAGTGAGATGTGTCATCAAGAAAAGGAAAAGTTTTAAATTGTCATTAAGAGAGTTCTGTCTACCTCTGACTTATCATTGTCTTTATCTTTCAAATTTCATATAATAAACCCCCGTAGCTGCTTTTAGGAAAACAGATCACACACCCATCCCCCTCTTTTTTTTTTTTTCCTTATGTCTCTATGACTGCCTGCTTACAAACATCCTCTGTAGGGGGGAACAAAGGAAACAAGCGGATTCCTGCACCATGGTCACTTTTGGTTTGCGCTTTGTCTCAACCAGAATATATCCACACATATTTACGTGCTGTGGGACTGTCGGTGTTTATTCAGGTAGTGGTATGTCGTCCACAGAAACACCCTTCCCAGGGGAAGGTTTTCACTCTTCAGAGTAAAAGGACAGCTGGATTATCTATGTGCATCTACAAAAGCTGTTGTATTTATTCCCTTTTTGTTGCCGTCAGCCTTGTATAAGATCTCTTGAATCCTCTGTGGATGGAGAGGTGGAGAACCTCAACTTGGCAGCACAGAAAAGGATGAGAAATTGGTGCTATTTACAACTTGCCAGACATTACGCACAAGAAAATGTAAAAAGCAAAAAGCCCACCGTAATGGGCAAATAATTGCACTTGTCCCTCCTGTACAGTTAACTGCAAATAATAAAATTGCATATAAATGAGTAGTCATACCCAGGGAAGGTAAATGCTACTGCTTGTCCTTCCTTGTGCGTTACATTAAACTTTACATGAGTCCAGGTGTAATAGCCACAATTCACATTCCAAAAGGCTTTTTTCCCTTTTGGGGGGAAATAAACCAATTAAAGCTATTCAAGTATCTTTGTGGTATAACAGCACACTGTATATTGTGGCATGAATGCTGTCTTCTGTGGTGCATCAGATGTCAGTTCTGCAATTAGATTTTCAGGGAATTATAGAAAAAATAATTTGGAAGCAAGCTCTGGAGATATCTAGTGTGACGCCTGCTCAGGGCAGAGCTAGCTTCAGTTAGATAAGATTGCTCAAAGGGTTTGTCCAGACAACTTTTGAAAAACCTCTAAGGATGGAGACTCCACAACACCTTCACATTATCCAGGTTGTAAGTTCAGGAGAAAAAAAAAAAAAGATACCCTGAGATGATCCCAGAGAAATGTTTGGAAAAATACATAATTAATTAACTCTCATGTGTACTTAGTGTGTATTTCTGGTATAGCGTACTTTAAATTATTGTGCCTTTACAGAAATGCATGGTTTTGTGCTCTGTTGATGCTGCATAAAGGAAAACGGGTGAAAAACATGAAGAGGTGTGATGACTGGTGGAGATAAGCTGGGAGATGAGAAGGCACCTGAGAACTTCACCTCCACCCAGCAGGTGGGTGACATTGTGCAGGAGAGAGATCTTTTTTTCGTCTTCCTTTCCTCTCTGCTGAGCAACGTTGGATTTGATCTTATCTGAATGCAGATGCTGTATTGCTTTAATGACAGGCGTAATCTCTGGGCTGTGAACACAGTTATAAAAAGAGTTCATTTCTTTGTACGTTAAAAATCAGCAGGAAAGGGAATAAACTCTGCTGCTCTACAGAATTTTAATACTGTGGATAATGTAGGTATATTGGTAGTACATGTGTAAGTGGCATTATAACAGCAGTATGAAAAGAAATGGTGGATGAGAATACGGATATATTATCCATCGTACCGAAGCAAGTAGAGATCTATACTTAATTATTTCATTGACAATAGAACACTTTCAGCCAGAAAGGTTGAGGGAGGATCATCCCGACCGTATAGGCTCATGGTTCGTTTACTTCAGAGGAAGAGAATAGAGGTTTGGCTGAACAGAGTCATTATTCTGTGAAAGAAAGGTTCCCTGTTCCTTGGAGAGGGACGATTCCCTCCTTGGTGCCCACGAGGCAGGCACAGTGCTGTTTGGAGAGCTTGGGAAAAGCAGTAAACAGCTGACACCTCAGCATTCCCATGAAGCGTACACCTCCAATCCGTGTATACATACGTATATAAGTATATATTTACAGAGATATTTATTTGTATATATATATATATGTTCTCTAGCCATTCTTCACAGCCTCCCTTTCACAGGAGTCCGTCAAGGGTTACTTTGGAAATAATCTTGATATCTTCCACGATAACAAAAAATTCCATTTGTTCCCAGATCCCAATCCACTGCAAACACTTCTCACAATCTCTAAGTACTCAAAGTCCTTTCAGTACTTAAAGTACATACCAGCCACCGTAAGTCATCCTTAAATATCACATGCAAATGTTTACACTTGTTGGAAACCAAGTTTCTGCTTCTTCTTTCTTCCTATCTTGGTCTCAGAGCCACCAAATTCTTGTGCAGCTATTGATAGCGCTCATTAACATCAACAGCTCCATTGCGAGCCCACGGCTCAAAAACCCGTCATAAATACTACGCTGGTCCCTACCTGCTTTCAACATGGACGAGGATGAAGTGAAGCTCAGCCCACCTGCTGGGCAGGACATCTGTGGTTTGGTGTGGTTATTCATAGCGTGGGGCGCAGCTTCAGTGGGCAGCTTTTTTAATAATGTAATCCAAAAGTGAAAGGGTAATGTTTACCAAACCGGTTTCAAAATGGCTGATTAATCAAATAAATGGGTGTTTATTGAGGCTGTTGCTAGGTACTTGCTGTTATTGAGATAATTGTATGACTCAGCGAAGCCAGACAAAGGGCTCTACTGTTCCTCTAAAGTACCGACTGGCGAAGTTTGAATCATGACACCAGAGAAAGGGGAGAAAGTTTGCTCTTTCTTCTCAGCGTTTTCACCAGGCTAATCACTTCGTTCCTTTATCGCCACATCATCCTCTTTTACAGCCAGCTTCAAATACCTTCCTCCCATAAAACCAAGAACTGCAGAACCTCTTCATCCACAGCACAGGGGCGATGGGTTTCACTACTGACGCCAAGGTCTGGGGATAGACCTTTCTTTTGTGTCTTCCCTATGTTATTATGTTATTATATTCATCCTTTTTTTTCCCCCATTAAGCATCTGCATAAACCATAAGGTCCGAGGCATTCAAAGCACTTGCTTGGTAAAAAATCAGGGCAAAATTTGTGAGGAGAGGAAATCTTCTGTAAGACATAGTGATAAACATGGAAACAACTGACAAGCTTTCAGGCACGCAAGCTCTTCTTCAGGTTCAGCTTGCTGCTTGAAAGCCTCCCTTCTTTCCCAGCTAGATGTGTGGGTTTTTTCCCAATAAAAGCCTCTCCCTGAAATTCTTGCTGCATATATTCATAACTCTCACAGCTACAAAGACAAGGCTACTAATAAACAACTACAGTGCTTGATTAGGCAGATTTTATGATAGAAATTACATCATACAACTCATGCCTTGTATTTTTCATCTAAAAATTGGAAGCATTTTAAAAAGACAGCTACTAATAAGTATAGTAATAGAAAATTCGCTTCTCAGAGGAAAGTACATGAAGTCTGATGTACAGCAAGAGATTGGTATCTGCAGATTGGGGGGAACACTAAGAACATACACCTGCTCTCCAATTAAACTCCTTCTTGCATATATATTGATTTTATTATTTTAATGTAATAGGCTATTTTTTTTCATTCTGAAGTAGCATATCTATGTTCTGCTGATGGTAGTTTGCACAGCTGAGTGACAAAGGATATTGGAAATCATAGGGGCATATTTACTTCAACTGTTTCCAGTCCGTCGGTCTCAAGTTGTACCGGTTCAAATTTGGAGGAACCCTATCAGCAGTACTGTTATAATCAGATTTACATGGATATATCTGAGAGTAAAGTCTGGCTAGTCATGTTCTGTAGCAGGTTTTTTTGGTTTTGGTTTTTTTTTTATAATCTTCAACAAAATAAATGACATATTGTAATGAAGCAGTATTTCACCTGCTCAAGATGGATTAGATGTATTTGGATTAGAACTTTTGCTGGTGTATGTCAGAGATCTCTGCTTTTTAGCACCAAACACCTTCATTACCTGGAAATGCTCGATATTTATTCAAAACACTCCACCAACACTGTATTTACTGTAATATCCGGTCATACCTGATAAAATAAAGTCTACCCTTTTAAAAAATTCTGGAGGTTTATAGGTCAAGGTCTGAACTAGGCTTTGAACCAGGAAGCGGGCTTTGTTTGATCTGCCTAACCCTTGCATTTGATTTCTCGAATTAATGTTTTACCTGTAACGAGAAGTGTTTTCACTGAAGGAAGAGGGCGATCCTGCTGCTGATTCAACACCTGTTACACTCCCAAATACGTTATTGATAAAAAATGTAATGCCTAAGGTCTCTTTTTGCTTTTACTGGTCGTGAGCGTAAATCATATTAAGCATGTACTGGGGTCCAGAGCCAGCCTCCCAGATATGGTGCTTTATTAAAGGGTCTTTGTGGATATCCAGAGTGAGAAAATTGGGAGAAGTACCACCAGAATGAGCCACTGTACAGAGGCAGGTTTATGAGTGATTTATGAGTGTTAAGGCAAGGGAAGTGAAGCGTGGAGCAGAAATCCCCTCCCAAATTCTACACGTGGCCCAGGGAGGAATAAATAGCATGACCCAACCCTTTCTGTCAAGCCCCTCCAACCTCTAGGATGAAGCCTTTAATTGTTACACTGGTACAATGAAGAGCCAGTATTTTTTTTCATATCATCACTTTGTGAGGTTGGGGTGGCACCGCTCCATCCCTTGGGAAAGGGGAGGGTTGTTTCTGCTGAGGTTGTTGATGATAGTGAGGCATGAAGCATGGTGGAAAAACTAGAAGTGGGTCAAGATCCAAGTTTTGATATTTATCTGATTTTCTCCAGAGGGCAGAAGGACTTTTCAAGCCATTAGCTGTCTCAAATGATTCAAGAGACTCTTTTGCAAGCATGTGTAAAGTGGCCACCATTGGAGGATGTTAATGATGTTAATTCAAAACAATATTTTAATACTAGAAGAGGCTAAGAGACAGCAGCTCTTCATCAGGATGTCCCTTAACATGTCTCAGAGTTAGGCCAGTTAAGCTCCCTCCTGAGGGCATCAAGAGCCTTTTCAGGGTCCCTTATTCTACATCCCTGCTGTGGGGAGTAGCAGCCATGAACCCCTTTGTCGCCTGCAGCTTTAGTCAGGAGAGAAAACCGTCAGCCTTCCTGAGATCAAGTTATTTTGCAGGCCAGACACTAAATATACATAACCCTCCTCCCCCAGTGTCTGCTGACAACCTTTTTTGACAGTGTAGTTTGGTAGCACATTCAGTAGCAGCAACTTCCCCTCAAAACACTCCAGGTAGAAAATTGGATTTTTAACTAAATTATTCTGGGGGTTGGGGTTTTTTAGCCACTGATTTTGATGACATTGCATTTTCACTGAAAACAGTGGGAAACATACTTGGTGGAGGGGGTCTAAATACTGAAAATACTTAGTCTTTCAGCCCCTTGAGGCTTGGAAAAAAATTGCATACCTCAATTTATAGCTGATTCTTGTTCTAAATTCCCAAGGTAAGCTTTTTTTCCTTTTTTTTTTTTTTTTTTAAATGAAAAGTTTCGGTTCTCCCAGCTGAACACTTACATTCACCTCCTATACAGCCCAGCCAGACCTTGCTTACAGACTGGAAATCCTCAAGGGATTAATTCTACCAGCAGACACTGATGCCTTTCATTCCTTTTCCATTACTAGCTCCTTGGACAGTGCTAAGCAGAGCGGGAATGCGACTGCACACCCTTGGCCCTCCTGATCTACCGTTTTCCCAAGGGCGAAGCAGCCTGTTTGCAAGTGGTGGAGACGCTACCAGCTTCAGTGTGAGCAAGGGTGACGGACTGAACTGGTGAAGTTGTTTTGGATTCAGGCTGTCTTGCAGCAGCCTTATTATGCCACACCTAGATCATGTAGAATATGACCTGTCTTGGTGAAGGACAAATTGTTTATTTTTGCTTGAACCCTGTAATCCGTTAATGTATTTGCGCAATTGCAATAAGTGGGTGGGAAGGAGGAGGCGTATGAAGCGAAAGCTGTATCAAAACTTCGCCATTGCCAAATGACTTGTTTATTGAATGTCTTTACTAGAAATAACAGAAGTCGCAGAAAAAACAAAACCCAAAGTCTCTGGCATTTCGTGCCATCTGATCCATAACCTGAAGTTCGAAAGGCGATTTCCTAGTTTTCTCCCCAGGTGGTGTATGCATTCGTACTGTTTGGATTACACTTGGACCATTAAGCATTCCATCTGGGAGCACAGACTGGCTCTCCACTGACCCCCACTTGCTTAGACACCTCGGTGCTGCAGGGAGCACCTACGCATGCAATACATTTACCGGGGGCAGGATCGCTGCCTGGGAACAGCCTCCAGAAGGTCGAGGGTCGTGTGTTCAGAGCCTGCTCCGGGGACGCTCCTGTAGCACCGAACCAGGCTTGTAAGTGGAGACCTCCTGACCCTGTGTGAAGAACCTGTCCAGATCTTCCCCCAGACAGAGCAAATACGCCAAGCACATGGTCCTGATGGCGTTAGAGGGTTCCTTAGCTGCAGCAGCACTTTTCATGTACTTAGTCGGCGCTTCCTGCGGCGCAAAGGGGAGCACCGAGCTAACATATTTCGCAATACGCATGTCCTTCATCGGGCAGTAACTCTTTTACAGCTCTAACCTGCTCTGTCTGGCCGTATCCTGGTACGCTGCTCCGCAGTTGCACCAGCTTGTCTTTTTTAACCCTCACCTATGATTAACAGCCTGAGCTGCTGTGCACGGTGTATAGCGCAGTGAACTGTGGGGTTAAGTTTGCAATATGTCCTCATCTCAACTTTAAAATACTAACCTCTTAAATAAAACCAGTGGCACAAAGTAATTACCAAACATTAAAGAAAAAACCAGCTAAACGGTTCAGGAAGCCTCTGAAGAGTGTGCTCGTCTCCCTGGGAACTACAGCTGTTCCAAGTTCGGTAAATCAATGACCTCCTTTTTCTCACATTCAGACCCAAAAGAAGTTTTCATTCATATAGGAAGATTTAAAAATAAATTTCAGAGACTCACGTACGCGCACACAGAAACACACCCGTCCTCGTGAAGCTGCTACAGCTGCAGCTGTAGGAAGCCACTGTTTTGCTTTAGGGTTAGGCTTTGGCAAAGCGTTACACGGCATGTACGTCGCGTGCTGGAGCAATGTAATGCCAAGGCACTGTTTCTGTAGCAGAATTAATGCCACTTTCATTTATAATGTCAGTGCTCGCAGCTTGCGTTCGACTGGGGTATTTTAGGTAAGGTGCAGAAGTAATGAAAAGAGATTCCTCCCTGGGAATTTCACTAGATTTCTTTTTCCCATCCAGAGGTAAACACTGTCCCCTGATGCCTCTAGTTAGTGATGAAGGAACCTCCTGAGACGTCCTTTGCACCTTTCCGTTGTCCACAGGGGTTTTCTAGATCCAGCTAGGGCTTGACACTGCTGCCCGGAGCACTGCTGCTTCTGCGCCTCCTTTGCTGTCGGTGTGGAGGTGTCACCCCCATCCCCACCACTGCAGCCTGGCCAAGAACCCTGGGGCCAAGGCTGTGCCCTGGTTTTCCACCACACCTCACTGTGTGTGCCATGATGAAGGGTTTTGGGGGTGGATATGGGGGCAGACTGGTGGTCTCACTTCACCCCCACTGCTGTCCCCCTCCTTCCTCCCTCCTTCCCTCCCCACTTTTCTCTTTTCTTAAATTAAAAATAAGAATGGTGGTCTTACACAGACACCTAGAGAAGATCAAAAACTGGATGAGTATATAAAATGCTTCTCCAAGTACTTTCCCAGACTCCAGATACTCCAAAATCTGAGGTCTTCTGAGCCTGTTTAGCAAAGCTCTTTTTCAAGCCTCTCCCTGAAGGTCTGCAAACTCTCTGAATCCACAGCAGCTTTGGGCAAAGGGTGCCACACATCTGCTATTCATTGCGTCAAAGAACTGCCTTCTTTTACCTGTTTTGAACATGGCTCCTGTGTATTAGGTGCCCCGCTTGCGCTCAGAGGCACAGCCAGCGATCCATCCCTGCCTGCCCCTTAGCTGTGCATGGCTTTGCAAAACTCCAGTATGTCCTTTCCATGATGAAGAGTTAGGAGGCCTTTGGAGTCCCCATCACACTGGACAGCCTGGGGACCACACCGTCCCCTGGGGAGCCGTGTGAGATTTGCCTGGCCCCTTTCTGACAAAGCTGGCCCTGCCAGCTCATGACACCAGCCCACCAGCGAGCCCACACATTTGGGGAGCTCAGGGGACAACGGGTGCCAGCAGCCCAGCAGAAGCCCAGCACTGGGAGCAGTGGGAACTCTGGGGACAGCACCAACCTCTCATGGCAGAGCTGCTTGCAACAGCAGCGTGCGTCTGTGATTTCACTGTTAAATCAGAAAGGGCTGAAATGCAGCAGCATGGCACATTAGCACACCAAACTAACTGAAAATGATGAAATCCCCCTGGCAGGGGCTGTTTCCCAATCCAGACAGGCCAGGCTCAACCTCCCAGAGGTTCCTCACACACATATGCAGACACCCGGGAAAAGAAACGACACGTTGGTCTTGTTGGCGACTGGCCCTTACCAACATGCATACAATGAGCCTGAAGATTGAAAACGAGCTGAAATTTGTTGGGGAATGTCCAGCCCACTGCCTGGCCCCAGCAGAGGCACCAGGGCTTTACCTCGGCCCCAGCAGAAGCAACCACAGAAGGCTCTCAGCTGCTGCTCCCACAGCTCTGAGTCCTCTGAGCTCTGCAAAGCTGCCATTTACTCTTTTAAACTATCTCCGCCATCTCACTTTGCTTTTGGTGGCTTATGGTGAACCTGCATCACCTCAGCCTCTCCTGTCTGGCCATCTCATCTCTGGGCACAACCAGAGGTCAGCCTGCAACACCCCTGCTCTGCAGAGAGGATGAGCCACCTTTCGGCAGAGGCCGCATTGCAGCAGAGCCTCCTGAGCAGAGCCTTTCCCTCTCTACCTCCTCCTGGGTTTTCCTTCTCCCCTGTGCTCCTTTGCCCTGCAGCTGCAGGCTACAATTACTAATAGTAACTAATGAAGAGGCAGAACAGCACCACGTGAACCCAGAGAGGTCAACCTAAAAGCAATGGTTTAAAAGCAGCCAAAAAGCGACTGTCCGAAAGCAGTCTGAAAGCAATTATTCTCCTCCTAACGTTACTCCTCAGCATAAGGACCTCCTCCTGACCTCTCCGAGCCTTTGATGCACTCCATTTGAGAAGCTCTGCTGTTGCCATCCATCCAGCAGGTCTCACCTTTCTCTGAGCAGCTGCCTGGCCTGGTGCTGCACCTCTGCCGGTGCTGGCTCACCTGGAGCGGGTGACCTGAACGGTGTCTGCTGCTCCTGGCAGCCTCATTGATGGCATCTAGCGGGCTCCTCACAGTGCTCTGCAGTCTCCTTCCAATGCTCTTTTTGTTTTTGCCTTTTCCACAGAGCTCATAAATGTACAAAGGATGGCTTGAAACTTCATAAACTCCCTTTTGGTACCCACAAGGAAGAGCTTTCCTGATTTTTTCCTAGAACGCTGCAGAAGTGGAAGGGGCCCCTCAGCAGGTCATTGAAGAAGATGTATTTAAGCCAAGAAAACCCCACCCTTTCCATGGGACTTCATAGCTATTAAGCCTTTACATGATTTCAAACGAGTGGCTGAACCAGTTCGTACAAGCAAGAAGTCCACAGCGGGTACGCGCCGCAAAGTCCCTGTCTCTGGCGCAGGAGGCCCCGTGCCCTGAGCCGGAGGGACTGGGAGACCACCGTGGGCCAGGCTGCCTGCAGGTTTGCCCCGGTCCCACTGCCTGCCTGGAGCAGACAGGGACGGTGACAGCAACGGGACACTGCACTGGGTGGATGTCTGATGCGGCCTGGCTGCGTGCAGTCATTCTCGTTGTCTCCTGTAGAGTGCCAGCATGGCTGCGGGGGCAAAAACTTCGGCTGATTATTGACACGACAATGAATAACGTTTGTGAGGGAAATTACGTAGTGTGGTGACTACAACGCAGCGCCCTGGACTCACTCATCTTTTCGACTCCTTCCAGCCCTTTTCTTCTCACTTCAGCCAGAGCCTTTACCTTTTTCCAAGTGTCAGATTTGAGGGTGTGATCCATGTCATATCAAAGAAAAACTCAAATCCCTTGTTTTTCCAGGAGCAAGGCCAAAAGTGAAACTCCTGTGTTTCGTCTGGATTCAACCCCAGTCTCTCACTGAGATTAGAGATACCTGAAATTTGGCCCACGCTTGCCCACACGGTTTACAAATCTCAGGAGCCTTGAGGCAAGTGGGGAGGGAATGTCTGACGTTTGACAAAAGCCTATGCTAGGGAAAAGCCTTTCAGTTTTAGTTTAAGTCCACACAGTTATCCCCATTCTGGATGAATCACAGTGAATCCTTCATCGTAATTGTACTAAGGATTGCATCACAGAACTCTCTGCAGAGATTATGACATAAGAAGAGGAAAAGAAAGTGGTTACAAAATGTGGGAAAAGCAAAAAAGACTTTTACGTACACTTACGCTCTGTAAGAATGGACTGTCATTGTCCAGGTCCCCAGTAAATATTCAGTGCAGCACTTGTCTGCATTTCATAAACTCAGGAAGGTTAGAGGATTAATGAGGACACAATAGCTGGGTGTTGCAAAACATTTGTGGTAAATAGATGGGCATCCTCTACCCAAACGGAAGGATGAAATGTCTCGTAAGGGAAGTAGCAATGAAAATTTTCCAAATGAATGCCTAAATACAGGGTTTTGGTCTATAGGAAGAAGCTAAGTCTGTGGTTTGGTCTTCAGAAAAGATATCAAGTGCCGTGGTCCAGAATTTTTGAAAATCAAACCACTGTTTAAATACCTCACTGTGGAATTAAAAGCCTGTTTAAGGTCTTGTTATTGATGCCTCACCTGGTAAATATTTGAGGAATTTCCTATAAATTTTTTTTTCACATTTTTTCTCAGTTGAGTATAAGCCAACAAATCCTGTGAATTTTTAAAGGCAGGCGTGTTACTCCCTGCTGTGCAGTATATATGAACTTCAGGTACTTTATAGAAATATTCAGAAACTACAGAGACTTGCATATGACTTGTTGCTATTTTTTCCTAAGACATGTTAGTTAGCTGTTAATGTTCTGATCTTGCAAATATTTATGCCAATAAATAACTTGAGTCAAGGGGAAACATTGCTTACATGTGTTACCTTAGTTACAGTCACAAAAACGTGCAGGACTGCGGTTTCATCTTGTGAAAGTTCACTTGCTGAAATTAAAATCGTAAGAGGTCACAATCCTATTAACAGAGTACATTTGGGCAGTGTCATCTGGGATATTTCATCTCATCAGGCGCCATCAGTAATTTAACGGCTTATTGTTGAAATGTCTATTGTAACCAGGCGGCAGGGCTGTTTGTACCTCCTGCATGAGGGAATGCAGGATAACGCGACTGACCTGGTCTCCCTCGCGTTTCCCAGAACTGATCTGGGATCTCAACAACAAAAGTCTGCTCACCAAGAAGCGTTAAATCACAAAAATCCAGTATTTTTCAGAAATATGTTGATTTTGATCAAACCCACTTTGACAGCTGCTTTTAACAATAAAAAAACCCCCAACTGATGAAATTTAGAGAGGCCCATTGCAGACTGGCAGAGCGAACAAGCATCTGCCAGCTTTTAGGAGCCCTATTTCCATTAACTGGTTTGGCTCGGGCAAAGTAGGGACTTCAACCTTATTCTCACACATACAGGGAGAACGACCTGACTGTCCAGCTTACCTCACTCACTTTCCACACTTTCTGGCTAGTCCCACGGAGGATGTGTACTCCTGACACATTGGTACATGCTGGAAGGAAAGCAAAAGCGTCCAGTACTGCAAGCTCTTTAGAAGGGCGGCAGCACCACGCGGCGAGGACATCCAGGCACTGGTATTGCATCTAACCTCTCAACAGTGACGTATCGACAGAGGGAAACTGCGCAGAATGCGAGCAGTCAATAAACACGTTTTCGTGCTAGGAACGCTTCGTGAAATGGTGACCTTTTTTTTTTTAAAGGGAATTAATCCAGCTGCCTACCGGGTTATTACAGCATCAGAGTTGCATCATTCCTAAGTACGCTACAAGAGAGCACCGATATAAAGGCATTACAACAATGAAGAAGAACCGTGAAAATTATTAACGTGGGATGTACCTCTTGCCATATTGAGCAACCTGTTCCCCACTCCTTTAGGGCCACGTGAGAATGCTCTCAGCAATCTTGCTTCATTACCTGGCAGGACAGAGATTTCAAGGCTTTTAGAAAACAGCCTGAGATGGGAGAACCCTTTTTAAACTATTTACGGACTATTTCAGTCCCGAGTGAAAATTTGTTTTAGGTAAAGACGACGTAAAACCAGATCAGCAGGAAATTCCTGACAAGGAGTTAGAAACAAACAAGTGCTGCACAGAGCAGCCAAACTTCAAACACCTTAATGCAATAATTTGTTTTTAATCATCCATGAGATGGAAAATATGAGGAAAATGCAATATAAATGTCCAAGAATAACAGCGGTTAGTTGTTTGGATTTAAAATCAAAGGAAATTTCCATGCTGTTGAAGGTTTCCATCCCAATGGGCCTGGGGGAACTCAGGGTGTGGTAGCTTTCCATCTGCCCAGAACAGGAATGTGTTGCACTTGTCCTCCCAAAATCCTCCCGCAGTTCCATGTGCCAGGACAGCGCGGCAAGGAGCCGGGTTAATGGGGCAGCGTGGCTTCGTACTCAGCGGCAGACGCTCCTCGGGGCGAGCGAGCCTGGTTTGAATCATTCATCTTGTTGAGATCTTACCTCGTGCCGAAGTTTCCCTCCAGCCGTGCCTTGCAGCAGACCTGCCCGTACCCTGGTAGGTGTCAGCGGCTGCCGACAGCACGGTGCTGCCCTGGGCTGCAAGCGCCAGTACCCTGCCGAGCGCTCGGAGAGGCAGTAAGGCTAGAGACAAAGCCGTTAGAAGTCCGCCGTGTGAAAATATCTCTTATTTCCATAGTGATACAAATAAAATGCCTCTCCCTGGTCATTTTGGGCGGGCAGTTTCTTCTCCTTTGCAGGGACTCTCAAGCCTGGCGTGGGATAGAAAGGAAATAAATTTTTATCGTGGGGAAATGGAACACAGAAAATCTCCTACGCACCTGTCTGCGTCTTTTGGTGCCTAAATACCTTTGAAAGTCCTGCCTTGAGTGCCAAAGCTATGATGGATCACACGGCATTTCCTTTTTATTATTGCGCTGCATCCTTTGGGCCTCACATTAACATAATGAGGGCCATATGGCACCAGAATCTCGGTTGGTTCAAACTGATGCAGCTCCTTTGAAGTCAAAGAGTCTGTGCCAGTTTATACCTGCCGAAGATTTGGTTTATGGTCTGGGAAATAAGAGGAAGAAGTGGGAGGGGGAAGGGACCCAACCACTTTTTGTAGTTAATTAAGAATTGCATAGATATATTTGTGCCCTGCTTCTGCTGTCCACCGAGAGCTGTGCCTGAAGTGCCCTCATGGTTGTAATATCCTTTGCATGATTACCTCTCATTGTCAGCTGCCTCTGCTTGTGACTCAGAGTATTTCAGTGGCTGTAGGTAAAACTGCATGCAGTGAGTCAGGGCCACCTCTGGGCAGCAATCAAAAAATCCAGTTCCCCTTCACTGAGTCATAAGGAGACAAAGAATTGCCTGAGCCACAGTAATCTCTGTGTGAAGAAATTGAACTCTCAAGTTTTTTCCTGCTGAATTCGTGGTGAAAACACTTGCAGTTATAACTAAACAAAATCTCAGCAAAATATCTGCTGCGTAACACCAAAAAGATACCAAAACTTAGTCTGCTTAGAAAGTAAGAAATGTAAGTCCAAAGCATGAGGCCCTGGAATGAGAGCCAGGGAGCAAAAAATACTCCAAAATGGACAAAATTCCAGGCTCCAGGACCAAAATTTACACTTCCAAATCCTTATTCAAGGCATCTAGACAAAAAAAACTTTGATCAGAAATGATGTAATGGGCAAATACAGTCAGTACCTGGAAAAACCCAATAATCGGCACCCTGGAAATTAGGGTCATGTCTTTTGGGAAATTTAAATGGGGGTTTGTGCACCCACTTTCTACCCAGTTCCTGTAATGATTCTAAAATGATGTTTCAATCCCAAATAATTCCCAAATTTGAGGTAGTTCATATTCACATCTAGCCAAGGATTAGGGCATCTCCAGGCAAATAAAAGGCAGTAAATGCTACAGGAAGGACCATCAGGCTGCTTCTCCCCTTGCAACAGCAGGGCTGTCTGGGGCAGTAGCAGGAAAACATCACGACAGGGATTGCTGGATGTTGCTGTTACCAGCTTCCACGTGCATGCTGAGGGCCAGGGGAGATCCGAATTCCGCTGCTCCATCTGGAGCAGAAGACAGAAGCACCAGGCTGCTCTTGCGTGGGTCAGACCCTCACATCCTGCAGCCAGCCACAGGCTGAGCGGGGGGCTGGCTGTCAGCCTCAACCCACGTCGCCAACTCGCAACCAGCTCTCAGACCCATCCTGTGGTGCAGCGGCCCAGATGACCACTACACACATGAAATGCATCCCTGGAAGTCCCACAAGAACCTGAGTTAGCACCAAAATGGCCCCAATGAAGAGTTTCTTGCTTTGCAGTGCTGCAGCTCACGTGGAGGGTAGGATAATCTGAGTGCTAAGCTACAGACAGCAGTTACCCAAGGTAAGTCTGCAACCCAAATGTGCCTTGGCCGTTTTGCAAATGCCACCCTGTTTCTGTTAGCTGAGCTGCTCTGCCTTTTAAATAACCCCTGTTAACAAGCAAGGAAGGCAAACTCTTGGTCTCAGAGACCCTTGAGAGGTGTAGCAAAGGGGGGCTGAGACTGCAGAGACTTTTTTTTCCAGCTCTGTCAGTTTGTCTAAGAACTTGTATTACTTCTCCATGCAACACATGGTCTTCTTGTATCCTTGGGTGGTAACAGCCACAGCAGAGTGCCTCTGCAGCATTGTCACCTCCTGTAGCACTGTCACCTCTCTGTGCTCTCAGGTGCTGTGACTTGACTGAGAGCATTTATATCACAGGCACTCAGATATAAAGGCATCTCCTAAAAAAAGGGAGAAGATCGTCTCTTCCCATGTGCTGGCAGGGAGACAGCACCAGCAGGACAAGGGATGGGGTGCTGGCTGGCCAGCTCCGGGCACCGCAGAGCTGGTGGGCAGTACCCTTGCCAGCCAGGCACGGGCGTGCCGGATGCTGCTGGAGCTGGGGGTGCTGTACAGAGGTTGTGTTCGCTCTAGGTGTAGCCGATTTCCTAGACCACATCTGTTCTTCATCTTCTGCTACTATGCACAGTTAAATATTTCACAGCGCTTTTATCAGCCAGCTCTCAGCTCGGACTGGGAGCTGGTTATTCCGAGGAATTTCCTGCTTCTAAATTAGACTATCACAGGGCAGAAAGGGCTCATCTTCAACCGCAGCTTCAGCACGTGAGGACTCCTTCCATATCTCACTGTATGGCAAATTGATTTTATATGGCCATTGCCGCTTTTTAACACTGATGAGAACCAACAGTCTTTTGTAGGAAGATGTTCAGGTAACAAACAGTGTTAAGCTTTGATCAATGTAAAGAATTTGGGTTTAGACAAGACAACCAAAATTTGGACTATGACCTGTGTGAGAAAGATACTTCCCAAAAAGAAATTTTTTAAATCTCCATCATCTCATATCTCATCAATGCAAATCAGTCTAATCCGAACAGAGAAAAATTATACCGTTGAGATGAACAGATTGCAAAAGGGACTTGGCTAGCTGGGAGGACTTCTAATTAGGGAAGAAGTGTAGGTCATTGGAGGCAGCTGTCTGGAGTCACTCTTGTGATATGAGGTCATTCAGTCCCTCATTGACGGGAAGAAAGGAAGCTCTGGCTCAGGCAGGTCAGTGGGGTGAGAGATGGTACATTCCTCCATCCTCTTCCTCATTTCTGTGATGCAGAAAAAGTGGGGAATGATGCCCTGGGGAGTCTACTGCACCTTGCTGAGACACACAGAGTAATTATCAAACTGTGGTGACTGTTTTACCAGAAAAATCAGCAACTGATTCCTTGTCTTCTACACATGCAGTAATGTGGGTAAGGAGGTTGCATTCTTAGCACTTTTTTACTATCCCAGCTTGGAAAATCCTAGTATCTGTTCAATGTTTTGGTGTTGCTGCAACTGTTTTAATGTGGTTACATAACTCACAGCAATTTAAAGCATTTCATTAAACTTGTTTTGCAGGTTATTTACTGCTTTATACTTCTCAAGTGCCCTCCATCAAATCATCTTTGTACTTTTTGCAGGCATTCATTACATCCCGTGCCACTCTGGAAAGGTCAGGCAGCAGCATCGCAACCGAATCGCAGAACGATTTAGCAGAGCAGAGAGTCAACCACTTACATGTGCTGGAAGAGATCAAGAAGATTGTTCGAGGGCTCAAGACTGTAATTCAGACCTCTTTAGATGTATCTCAAGCCAGCATAGAGTTGGGACAGTGGAAGATACAGAGCTTTGATCTTCACAAGCCTCTGTGCATTCACGTTTCAGAGCAGGGCACTCCCTGGACATGGATGACCAGCAGAGCAGGGATAAGGCTGCTTAAAATGTAGGCGTTGGAGAAACAGGGAGTGCCACTTGTTTTGCTCGACTGCAACAGGCCAAAAGATTGGGGATCAACCTTTCTCTCTCCTCCTCAAAGGAGTCTTACAGCAACCCACTACTGTCAGACAGGAGATGTTCTGCTGGGAGGAGGAAGAAATGAGTAAGCAGCAGTTGGACACTATAACCAGGGCAAACACAAAAGCACCAGGGCAGGAGAGAGGTGGGGAGAGACTGTGCAGCCAAGGATGGAGAGGGCAAAGCAAGAGCACCATTTTAAATAGCAACTACTTCCAAAACGGGTTTACTTGTAACACGGAGCTGTGCCTTCAGAGATGAGGAGTCAGCAGCCACCATGGCACGCTACAGTCAAGCAAAGTGAAAACAATGGCAGCACAAACTGGTTGTGATCAGAAATGCAGTTGATGTCAGTGACCTGCTGCAATATCGATTTGCCATGGACAGGAGCCAGGCACAACGGCGGCTCCACAAAGACTTCCCTCATGCTTCTTGGTTCATGCAGTACTGTAAGGAAGTAGGTCAACAGCCCATGTTTGACAGTGCAGCACAGCCAAGGCCGAGCAGGCACGCACCTACACCACACAGGAATAGAAAATATTCCTGCGAGCTCCAACCAGGGGCTCAGCTAGCCGATAATCGTGTTTCCGGGGACTAAAAATGGACACCTAGGGAACAATATATGGAAAATGCAAGTGTACAGTGATACTTCCCCCATATATTCTCCCAGCCTACACATGCCCATAGCTTTGGGACTTAAGCACAGTGTAAAGAAGTATTTCATTCTGTGTGTTTTGAATTTATATCTCTTGTCTTTGTTTTGATCTTGTACTAAGAGTAAGAGCAGACAATTCTCAGTTGACCCTCTTCATGATTTTACAGACATGTATCTCAAAGTCTTCAGTTGCCTCCCCCTGTAGACAAACTGAGGCACACCTAGGTCTTCCTCATGCAGTGACCATCTTCTGTCTCCACTCAACCGTGCCAGCCTTCTTGGGTGTTCCCTTTCTGTATGGGGGAACCTGAATCCTTGCCAAATATGAGCAAGGACAAGTTTTTGCAAGGTGTAAGGTGATAAGCATGACATAAAGAGAGGAGAGCCTATACCATAAAAATATTAGGCACTAAACTCCCAGAGCAGATGCAAGTGAGAAGACTGGGCATCCCACACATGTTCCTTTTCTGTATCAGCGTCTGTCAGTGAGGTATCCTTCAGTCTTCAGTGGAAAACTTCTGGTGGCTTTTTCTTGGTATAAGACTATTTAAGGAAAATTCTACTGTTGCTTTTATTAGTCAAATACTTTAAAGATTTTCCATACAGTCATGATTAGTCACTACTGACGCATCCCGTTTACAGTGCTCTTAGAGCTGCAAACCGTGCCCACTGTATGACCTCTAAGGGAATAATTTTAAAAATATTTACATGACCTACAAGCTGAAGTCCTTTTCTAGAGGTGCTTCACACACTTAAGGTCAGGCGTTTTAGGGACCTGAAGGTGTAGGTGGGATCTTGCCAGACTGTGAATTTAAGGGCCACATGTACATCACATGCCTAAGCACTACAGAAAACCGCACGAGGGCTGAAACACCCATGAAAGTGAGATTAGTCCCCTAATCTCACTGTAGAGATTTTTGGAAACACAGTCTATGATTTATTTAATGAGGATCTTTATTTTTACTTCTCTTGCCATTTATTTAGTGCCTCCACCCTGTACCCAGAAGCAAGAATACATGTAATAGGGCGTTTAAGAGAGAGAAGTAGGATGCATTGAGTGAAACACTGCCAGCAAAAGAGGGAAACATCAGTACTGTTATGCTGAGCCTTGATAAGACCTCATTTGGTCATCCTAAGGTCAGGAAAGAAGAATTCAACCTGGAACAAATTCAGAGAAGAATAGCCTGAATGGTTGGAAGGACAGGGAGTCTGTTAGCCACCGAGAAACCAACACCTTGGCTCTTTAACTGATCACATCAACGACTGTGTTGGGTCATGTGGGTGTTATACAACACAAGAGTGCAGGCGAGCGATGGCAGAGACTGCTTAAGGACAAAAGGAAAATGTTGGTGCAGCAAAATAGTTATAAACTAGCCATGAATAAGGTTAGGCTGGAAATTGGAAGGAAATTTCTTCCAGAGGAATGAGGTTCTGTGAGCCTTTCCCAGAGAAACAAGCAATCCAGTCACTTTTAAGCTTAAACAGTTTGTGAAAGGGATTATGTCATAAAGCCACAAGATTATATCACAGCAAGTCTCTGCCAGTCCCATTTGCCAACACACTTCTATCCAGATAGGGCTGAACCAGACAAAAACACCCTACATGAACAGGAAACTTGGCAGAGAGAGCAGACTTTGTAACTTCCTTGTAAAACTGCAGTCAGAAACCTCCTTTTGGGAGCTCCACAGAAGAAAGTGAAAACATTGAATAAATACTTCTGTATTGGCAAGGAAGAGAGCAGTGGGTTTCTATGGCTTCCCAGTCCATTAACAGCACAACGGTGAACATGTTTGAGAACCAGCAGGTCTGGGTAACTCCATAAAGGAGTTAGGGGAGGGAAACTTGGTGCACTGATGATAAATATCGGAAAAGCTGGTAAGTTCAAGAGGGCTGGAAATGAGCCCATGTGAAGGCAGTCACACATGGAAATCAAGATTATTTGCATAACTACAGGCCAGCTACCCTGCAACTCTCAGACAAGGTAATGAGACTGCTTCCATTAGCAAGATTCGGTTAGCAAAGGAGGAAACAATAAGAACATAATAAATGGCAGACACATGGTCCACTGTCTTTTTCAGACTCGACTGATTTCATTGCTGGAGGTACTGCAGAGCTGAGTGGTGAGGGTAAATAGAGCTTTTTAGAGCTCGGTACTCCTGTAGCATTGCAATTAAAAAGAACAGCTTCCAATGTCAATAAAGCACACATTAATTGGATCGTGAACACGCTAATTGATAGGTCTCAGAAAGTGACTGTTGATGGGGAATCATGTAACGATGAACCGCAGGGATCAGTATATACTTGGTGCTGTTCAGTATTTTCTGCACTGTTCTGGAAGCAAATATAAGAAACACTGCGGAGATGATTTACCGTAGATGACACAAAGTCTGACAGAATGGTAAATAATGATGAAGATAAGACTGTCATCTTTGGAGAGAGAGTTGAACTGAGCTGATTCAAACAACCTGTGTTTTAAATCCGAGATAGGAGAATTACAGATTTCATAGCCAAGAGAACTGACCATCTGCAGAACGTGGCTGCCTCTGAAAGGCGGTGATGCTGGAAGGATTTAAGGGTCCTACCTGTGGCACCACCACATGAGGTACCAAGGTGACAGAAGAGGATAAAGCAATTTTTGTCTGTACAAGCGAGGAAGCTGTTCAGTAGGAGCAGAGAAGTAATTTTGCTTCTTTAATTGCCTAAAGCTGATCCTGGAAAAATTATTGCAGTTCTGGTGTCCTTTTTAAAGTATGCTGGCAAACTGGAGAGTCAAGAAATGGGTCATGGGAATGAGTTGAACACTGGAGAAAAAAACCACTTCCAATGAGAAATACGAGCTCAGTCTCATCAAATTATCAAAAACAAGAGTGAAAGGAGTCTGATTACAGTACATGCACTTGTTTTTCAGAAATGCAATGTGAAAAAAAAAAAGGCATAATAAAAGCCATGGCCCCACACTGTATCCAGGCAAATTTTGAGGAAACGAGAGGCACATTTCTAACAGCGTGTGTGCTGCAGCCTTGGAAGTAACGACCGGCGGTGTGTGCACCCAACGGGCGCTCCACACCTCTGCAGCCACACGCGAGCTGCAGGGCTCCAAGGAGGGAACAGTGAGTGACGGTGTGGGATATGCATGACCCGTGGTGTGCGTGATGCCTCTGAGCATGCAGCCCTCCTGCACTCATGAAACTCATTTCTAGCTCCAAATCGTTGTGGGGTGGAAAGGAACAATCTGTGAGTTAGGTCAAAGAGCAGGGAGATGCTTAGCAGTAATAACTGAGTCTGCCAGCACACTCCAAACGTTGATGAATTCAAGCTCTTCAAAGTATGGGCCATTATCCTCATTATAGCCACAGTTTGGGTCTGACTGGAGTCTGGTGTTTTCTGCTCCCTGAGGGCTCGGGGCTGTGGGCATCCCTCCCAGCCACCACAGTGGCTGCAGGAACCATTGGGCCCCATGCTGGCCCAGCCCCGTTTTGAGAGGCTTGTGTCAGCTCTGCCTCTTGTGTGAGCAGTCTCTACTCCCTTTCAGCCCCCAAAAAGCCGGACTGAGAGCATTTAAACAGAAAGTGTACCTTCAGGGGAAACACCAGGGGGAGCGGGTATGGGAGAGCCTGCTCGGGCAGCTCTGGGAGGGGTGGCACCAACCACGGGTGACAGGATGCTGGAGGAGACCTGGCTGCAGCCTCTGCAGCAGGTCCTCAGCACGGGGAAGGGGATGGCACTGCACAGCTTGGCTGTGAACCCAGAAAGCTGTGACGGAGGTTGAGCAATCGCTGCTGGCCAGCACGTCCTCCCCAGCCTTTGTTTATTTTAGCTGTGAGATGCCATTGAGGTCTTTTACCAAACCAGGAGCCTCAGAAGCCCAATGTAAGCACAGAGGAAGGCACTGATAACATGGGAATTCGATAGATCCCAGAGAAGACGTTTTTCCAGGGATCATTTAGACTCTGGATGTGCAGAGACAGCAATGGATGATCCCGAGACCGAGCAGCTGAGAGGCCCAGCACTGAAGCTGCAGGAAAGGTTATCGGGCAGCCTTAGACGTCACAGCCACGTGCTGCGGGGGAAACGGTACAGGAGACAAAAACTGGGAAGAGCTCAGATATTTTAGGAAAGATGACTAAAATAAAGCCAGTTGTGCATGAAGAGTAACTCATTGCTCCTGTGTTCAGGGAAGCAGGACTTTGTACTTTCTCGCAGCAAACTAGCCGGTATAAAAATGTTTGGACCCACCTTCAGTTTTCTCCCTGTAACTGAAATGTTTTACAAGATCCTGAATTTTAGTGAGCTGCTTGGGTTAAAAAGGTCAGTGCATGTTTGAGAGTTTTGACTCTGTGCCTGTGTGAGAATGTGAGTTTAGACACCTCAAATTAAGTTTCAACTTTCAATTGAGGGCAGTAACTTTCTCTGCAATGTCAGCAGCCTGACTGGAAGAGCATGTTTCTAATGAGAGAAATGCGAAGTATACCCAGAGAGAATTTAGGAGGTAGACTAGAAAAAGACAACTTCAAAATATTGCTGGAAATGAGCTCATTAAATGTCCTTGTTTTGATCTCTGCATCCCACACAGTACAAAGGATCCACTGGCCGCGTATCAAGGAGGATGGAAAGACCAATTCATATCAAGGACATCAGCAGAAGTACGCAAGGATATAGGTGTCTTGTTTCACTTGTGCTTTTTTATCTTTTGCTTATGACTGCATTTCATTTTAGACTTTAACCAAGAGCAAAGGTGCACTGAGTGACAGATGTTGGAAGACAAAAACATGAACAAGCAGCAGGGCCTTGGATGTCACAGGATGTAAATACGGGCCACAGAATATAAACACGGGAGAGTGGCAGGGTCACAGGCAGTAAACATGGGCTGTGGGATCCTGTATAAACATGGTCTGTCTAGCAGGAGACACTGTGAACACAGGACTCGTGCAGAAAAGTCTTCAGAAAGACTGAAGGAGGTAGGTCCCTTCTCTCTGGAGAAGAGAAGGCTCAGTGGGACTTCATTACGGTATTCCGGGGCTTAAAGGACAGCTACAGAGAGAAGGGACACTCTCATCACAAGGAGCCAAGGGTACAAGTTGCACCAGGAGACACTTCATTACGATATAAGAAAGAATTTTTTTACAGTGAAAACAATCAATCACTGGAACAAGTGCACCAGGGACATGGTTTTTAAGATGTGATTGGACAGGGTGCTAGATAATCCATTTCCATGAAATACTGGACCAGACGATTTTTCAAGGTCCTGTCCAACCTGGGCTGTTCTATGATTCTATGAACTGCACAGGCTGGAAGACAAATGTTGGAGTGTGGCAGGGCCATGAGCTACCCACACAGGGTAGGAGGATGGGGGAAGGAGGACGCTCATGCATGTGGCAACAGAGCAGGCCGGTACATGGGACAACAGCGGAACTCCAGAAGGCAGGGATTTGGGAAAGCAGCTGCCCCTTGTTATAAACATTGCATTACTGTGTTTCAGATGTGACATACATCATAGCACAGGGAGAAGGCTTTGGTCCTCAGATCCAGTAAGGGTAGAGAAGTTGTGAAAAGCATATATCCAGTCTTAAGGAAGTATGTATTATTGACCATATAAAGCAGCACGAGACAGGCTGCCTTTTCACGGGGGAGAGACACTGTGAAAACATTATGGACTTAAAGGAGATCGTCTTCTGGAGGAAACTGTTCGGTGGAGAAAACTGAACACTGTTAACTCAGTAGCTGATGATTTATTGGTGAAACCGGAATGTCCTTCTGCTCCTGATCTCATTGTTTCCTCTGGATTTCATTGGGCTGAGCATGAGAGTCTCACTTCTGTCACCATGCACGTGAAGGTGATCTGTACTGTGAAGATGATCCCATGCTGTGCCTTTGCACAAGTCACCACATTTACAGTGAAGCTGTCCTGGTATCAGAGTTGTAGGGAGTGACATGGGAAGAATGAACATGACCCTCTGACTGAGGGAAGGAAATCAACTTCAACAGTGGTTAGAGAAAGAGGCTGGGTAATTTTTCGGTCGCGACAACCCCGGGCAGCTCTACAGGCTTGGGGCGGAGTGGCTGGAGAGCTGCCTGGCAGAGAAGGACCTGGGGGTTCTGGTTGACAGCCAGCTGAACATGAGCCAGCAGTGTGCCCAGGTGGCCAAGAAATCCAGAGACATCCTGGTCTGCATCAGGAATGGCGTGGCCAGCAGGAGTAGGGAAGGGATTGACCCCCTGTACTTGGCTCTGGTGAGGCCGCATCTCAAAACTGTGTCCAGTTTTGGGCCCCTCACCACAAGAAGGACATTGAACTTCTGGAGCGTGTCCAGAGAAGGGCAACAAAACTGGTAAAGGAACTGGAAAACAGGTCTTATGAGGAGCGNCAAGAGGGAATGGCCTCAAGTTGCGTCAGGGGAGGTTTAGGTTGGATATTAGGAAAGAGTAGTGAGGTGTTGGAACAGACTGCCCAGAGAGGTGTTTGAATCGCCGTCCCTGGAGACATTCAAAAAACGTGTAGATGTGGCACTGCAGGACATGGTCTAGTAGGCACGGTGGTGTTAGGTTGATGGTTGGACTTGATGATCTCAGAGGTCCTTTCCAACCTTAGTGATTCTATGATTCTATAATTAGGGTTATAACTACAGGACCTCATTTAGGTGGCATGAACTCCCTCCCATCCTCTCCTGCCTCCTCACACATGACACAAACTGACGAGCTCCACTAGCTCACCTGCACCCTCTACATCGAAAACGCTGAGTAAGAGGCTATGTGAGCTGGCCTGCATTAAATCAGGTCAGAGATGCTAATAGGGCATAAACCCATCATGGTAATTTCACTGCTCCACCCACGAAGGACTACAGTATATATTTCTATTTATGTAATAAGAAAAAAGTTATTAAATGGGATTCCAGCCGCAGATACACTGGTTTGAAATTACATTGGTGTCATAACAGAGGTCATTGACATCTGAATCAAGGAAGATAACCAAGAATTTAAGAAATCTGGGCATGTATTATTTATGGAAAGAGAGGTTCAGCAAGGAGCTGTGTGGCAATTTCTGGGGGCGGAAAGACTCATGGTGTCTGGGTAAGGAACAGTTTGTGTAATCTGTCTAGGAAGGGAGAAGTCATCTGATTCGAGGAGGAAAGTATACAGATTACTAAAACAACTGCGGGAGGCTGCTGCGCGGAGGCTCCTGGGGAGCTACAGAAAGGACATCAGGATATGTTTTGGTAAACATCAAAGCTCTTCAAAGCACTGAGCACACAGATAGGGGTGAGGTGTCTTTTAAAGACTGCACTCACCATGGCAGAAGGCAAAGCGCAGTAAAAAGATGAGACATCATAAAAAATCCAATCAAATGTCATAAAAAATGCAGATACTATGCAGTGGAAAGAAGTAATCTCTGATTGTAGCTACTGGATCCTGAAACAGCAATTGCTTAAACTACTGGGACAGCTGCTTTGGTAGAAAAAATACACGTGGGCTCCTGACTGGTTTACAATGAGCTTTCCTCCTGCCCAGTTGGTTATTCTTCCTACCAATGCTCTGGGCATGATAGCAAACCTGACATTAGCATTTTTCTAAACTCTGAAATGTTAGAATAATGTGGTTTCTTAAAACTCTTCAGGGCTTTTTCTTTCCAAGTTTCTAAGGACCTGTGCTCTCAGATTAGCTTGCTTATATGCTTGGGCAGTTGCTCGTCAAGGGGTTTTAGTAGCAGCAATCCAAAGAGTTGAAACCATGGGACTGCAGGGAGCTGGCTCATTTTGACCGACACCTTTCAGGGAGGAAGCACGCGGTACACAGAGGCAGCAGAAGCAAGTGCAGACATCGGCCAGGGCACCCAAGCCAGCCCCATCCTCTGCAGCAGGGAGAGACCTGGGGGGCACAGCCCTGAAAGAGCAGAGGAGGTCTGAAACACAAGGACTGGCAAAGGCTCGAAGAGCAAAATATCTTCTGCGTGTCTTGGGCAGCAATCGCTGGGAGGGAGAGGTTAACACTACTGTTTCTGCATCTTCCTCTCCTTGGGGTGGGTACACCATTTTGCAGAACCTTGTTTTCTCTCTTGCTTTTTCGGTGTCACCCCATCTCCCTCAGGTCCTCGGTTCTTCCCTCGGCCTTCAACCCACCGTTGCCTCACCCGCTGAAAGGCCCCAGTTTGGTGCTGGTATAAATCCAAACTGAATCTGGCGGAGTGGCCCAGCCTGCCCTTCACAGTGCTTCCCTACAGACGTATCGATTTTATGGGAAAATGGAATAGAAACTTAAAATACCAACTTTTTTGAGGAGACCTGCTCCAGAACAAGTTTGAATCCAAGTGTATTTTATGGCTGAAATGTGAATGCCTTTGAGGGGGAAAAAAGCCAATAAACAAGAGATAGTGTAATGGAAACAGCGTTCACTGCTGCCTGAGCCCTGGCTGGCGTTCACACAGATGCGCCGGCGTCAGGGGAGCTACCTACCTGGTGAGGATCAGGCCCTGCAGTCACGTTTTATTGAGACATTGATGTAGCACAAATGAAGCAGGGCTGAAGCTGTGGCTGCTACAGGCAAGGGAAAAGGAAATGAGCCAAGTATGATGTCTTCGCACACTTGCAGGCTACAGGAATGTGTTTGGCTGGCCTTATGGTAATCTGGACTTTGAGCTCCCATTCGTTCCCATTTCTCTCTCCCACCACATAAAATAATTCCTTGTGACTGTCTATAACCCCCAAACTCCTTGGAGCTTGTTCTGTGCAATGTTACACCACTGGGGCTCCTAAAGCTATTGTGTAATGGAGTGAGATCACAGCCTAGCTGAGTCCTTGCGGCTTGCGCTATCTTGCCCGCCTGATGGTTAGCTGCAGTTAGAACACTGCAAAACAATTCATGTAGGATTACAGCTGTAATCCTTAAGAGCGGTAGGAAATCCAGACATGCATGTGATCTTCTGTAAGCCAGAAATCCACTGATGTGGAGAAGTTTTCCACTGATGTTTATGAGTTCATTGGCTCTGCTGTGGCTGCAGTTTGGGAAATCCAGCCTTTATTTGTCTTACGCGCTGTACAAACACACATGGACGCGTTAGTCGTGTAGGCTGGTACAGGAACAAGGACAACAGCAGTGTCATGTTTCCAGATGTGATGTTTGGCCTCCGAATGTTAAATAGAAACCTGTACAGTATTCATGGATTTCACCTTTCAGCAGATGCACCACGATCTTCAGATTAAAGGGTCTCTGGCAATCAGGAGCTACCATCCCATGGTGGGCTTTTCTTTTGAAGTGAGTCACTGACCTTTTCCAAAATCTCGTGTTAAAAGGTTATAGACATGTAAGGCATAGAGAGCAAGCGCTCTAGCTTCCTGGGTTGTGCCCTCACGAAAGTGTTGGGAACAGTCAGGGGGTTTTCGCAGCCCTTTTGTTTACACAGCGCCTCTGGGAAATGCAGTATGAAAATGAGCCTGGTTGTTCTGCTGCAGTGTATCCTGACCAGGATGTATGAACAACCAGGATGGGACTCAAAGCTGTGCCTTGGTGATTCATTTAGCTTTCTAACCACCACGAATATCAGAGTGCAGCGCAATGTAAAACATGAGTGCCCTTGGTCAAAAGGAAGGTTATTTGGGAGCTTCAGACAGTGGCCAGGTGGCTCTATTTTATTCACTAAAATTAAAAAAGCTTTGCATATGGACATGTGAATATGCTGATACAGGATGGACAAGTGAGAAGACACAGTGAAGTCACTAAAAATTATTTAGATCTTCCAAAGAACGTGCACTCTGCCCTGGATGAAGGGGTAGGAGCACCAGGCTCCCCGCAGCAGCCTGGCAATAGGCAGGACGTTGTGCTCTCCTCCGGGGCCAGAGTGCTGGTTCACCCAGCTCCTGCTGCTTCCCTCTGTCTGTATCTGTTCTTCACTGTTCACTATATACAGTTAATGAAGCCTGAAATTATACTTTGGGAGAGATTAATACGACCACGTTTTATCACCAGGTCATTTTCTTTTGGGCTGTGTGGCTATAAGCTAGAGGGCTTAGGTGCCTGTAAAATAAGGCATTTGGTCTGCAAGGATGAGCTGCGGTTGCCAAATGCCATGCCCTGTGTAGGACGGGCTGAGAGGAGAAGGTTGCAAATGCCCAAGAGCTGAAACATTTGCACTTAAAAGTAAAACTATGACATGCAGCCACTCTGCAGCCTGGTGCTGGCGTTTGCATCTTGCCCCCAGATCGTTCTCTGGGCTGTTTTTCTGTAGCGATGTTATCCCGCACTGATTAGAGACCAATCCCAAGCCCAACAGAGGATGGGTCTGTGCCTGTGGGTCTAACCTGAGGGCCGGAAAATGAAGATTTGATGAGAAACTAGTTTCCTGTTTGCTTGATTAAATACAACTATAAAATTAAGATAAAACATATCCACAGCCGCCTGGAGGTGTGTTGTGAGGACGCACCATTTAATGTTTGTAAAGTGATTTGGAAGTGAAAAATGCTGCAATAATGCAAAGCCCTGTTCTCTTGAAAGAAAGCTGATTGCTTCTTTTGTAAGGTAACAAAGTCCAGAAAAGTCGAGTGGAAATCAGCCTGTCTCCAGATCTCTGGCAGCCGTCCTATCCCTAGCTAATGCCAGTGGCTGCAGCTCCGATACAACGCGATGCTGCAGTCTTCTGGAAAGAGAGAAGGCGGCCCTCTAGCACTCGGTGATTTCAGGATGCCTGCAGAGTCACTGTTGTTATTTATGCAGAGGTGGGGTGCTGCTGCACCCCAAAACTGGGAGTTCAGGCGTGGATCCAGCTGCCATCTCAGTGACTGGCATGGCTTGAGAAAAAAGCCACCATCCCTTTATCAGCACGTCTGCAATGTTTCTGACTCAAGGCCCATGAGTGAATGCTTCTTCAAAAGAGGTGGTAATGGGTTCCCAGCGCATTTTGAATACTGGCAAAACTATACAACAGCAGAACAAGTACTGCTCTTGCTTTTTCAGAAGCATTTGTGCTATGAGGATCAATGTACGTATACATTGACTGTGAAAATATTGCAGGGGAAAGACTATACGCGGTGCCTGTCAGCAGTTCTCTTGAAGAAGGCTAAATTCTGCATTTTCTTGAAGGACCTCCCTAGGCTGTACTGCCACAGGGACTGGTAACAAGTACAGTGTGAACAGTTTGTAGCTTCCCCTTGGAGATCCATACTGGGAAGTCTTGCTGTGCAATGAGATGCCAAATCTCTTCCCATTTCCTCATGTCCAATATCCAGTTGCCCACAGTATCACTTGAAACTTACTTCTTGACTGAAAGGTTATCGGAGGGATCTACTGCAACTGCAGCGAGCACCTACGCACTGCGTTTTTGGCTGCAGAAGGGTCCTTCGTGTGCATCCCCTCCTGTTTGCTCTCGCCTCCTACCACAGCTCACCGCTCCTTCAGCTGCGCTGATGCAGAAGAGGATGCTTTTATTTCCACTGGGGATGCCTTCAGTGATGCTGGATAAGCACAGCCTTGCAGCTGGGTTGCCACCCTGGAGGATACAGCAAAGAAGAAGGAGCTGGAGCCAGATGGTGGTGGGGCAGGAGCTTCTACATCTGGTTTGCTGCTGAAGGAAACATGACAGGTAATGACCTTTTTGGGTTCTTTCCTCCTCTAGACTGGCTATAAAAACAGGCGTGTGTTGACAAGGAGGATAGAGGCTGCATTAAAGGGTTTTACTCATCAGTGTGCTCCCTCTCTCCTTTTGAGCAAGGCAGTGCCCATCGCTGCAGGTGACATGTTGTTCATGAGATAAAGTGCTACACATCCTGGTGTGAAAACCACAGCCTAACCTACAGTAGTGGAGTTATTGTGTGCAATGATGGCTCAGCCACTGAGAGTGGGAGCTGGAGTCAAGAAACCTCCATGCTAGTCCCAGCTCTGCTACCCTGTGGGGCTAGCAAGGCCCCAGGGAAAAACGGAGTACAGCAGTCAGCCCCTTCGCAAAGCCCTTCTTACCTTTATCACTGATGCTTGATTACACAGATCCACATATAGAAGTGAAGTAGCAATACTGATCCACCTCCTTGGGTGTTGGTTTCTGTAAGGAAATTTGCCCCAGTTCCTGATTTAATCTTGGATTTCATCTTCATCACCAAGTTGTGCAGAACAAACTGCCTCCCATCTCCCTTCCCTCCCAATCCCATTAGTAAAAGGCAAAATGTCTTTTTAGGAAAACCGTGTAATTCCTGCCTGAAATTCACTGGAGTGTCAGTTCTTTTTGGTTCCTCCAAGCTATTTTTTTACAGTTTCTTAAGCCACAGATGAGAAGAAGAAGAAAAAAAAAACACAATTAAAGAAAAGCCTTGGGAAAGAGAAAGTGCTTATTGTTAAAAAGTGAGCTGTAAAGGGAGCCAGGAAAGTTGGGTTAAACGCAGAACCTAAATATCCAGCAGCCATAGTTGTTATCTGAGCCTCTGCCCCATTAGCGATGCAGCAATACTGGTTTGGGTTTTCCCCTCCGTTCTCCAGGTTCAACGTGTGAGCAGGTCTCCACAAGCTCCTTGCCTAGTGGTTTGAGATCACAAAAAATAAAACCCTGCTAAGAAAATAAAAAGTATGAAGAGGCGAAGTAGTGATCTCAGAGCGCTGTAAAAAATCTTGGCTCTGAATTATTCTACATGGGGAAAAATTCATCAGGTGCCAAGAAAAAAACACCTCTAAACAACAGCCTTGTTTTGATTTCCACCCGTTTTAGCTGATCATTAGCCTCCAGGCTGAGCTTGTGATTTTAAGGAGAGCTTCTTAATGAGTGAGCTGCAAGAAGTGACTGCAGGGAGAAAGCGCAGACTCATTTTATTTAGGATGTTTCAGCTGTCAATAAAATGATGCTTCCTTCCTTGTATGTCACAAAACCTATGGGACCAAAATATACCGTAAATTATATATATTGCAACAGGATTTCCTTGGACTTCCATTAGACACAGATGACCTGAGACCCACTCACCCCATTTGCCCACAGAAAGGGAAAGGAAATGAAGAATTAGGAGAAGAAGCAAGAGGACAAATGCAGAAGCAGAAGCCACCCGCTCTTCATTCCTCATCTGGTTTTTGGAAGGTTTTTTTGCAGATGACTTCTCTGGCTTTTTGACCGGTAGGTTTAAAACTGCTCTGGAGGGCTTCGTCCTTTCTCAGCTGCCCTTGCTGAAGGGAAAATTTCTGCTTTAGTAAGTTAAAACTAACTTGTAACAGGCTTGTTTTTTTCAGATGCTTGCAGAGATGCCAAAGGCCACAGATTGAGCATTGCTGACCTGCAAGGTAAAATGCAGCCATGGTTTTATGGGAAGGAGAGGAGTTTTAGGCAGATAAGTGACAGAATCTGCAACAGTTTCTCCTGGAGAAACTGGCTGCTCATGGCTTGGACAGGTGTATGCTTCGCTGGGTGAAAAACTGGCTGGATGTCTGGGCCCAAAGAGTTGTGGTGAATGGAGTTAAATCCAGTTGGCAGCCAGTCACAAGTGGTGTTCCCCAGGGCTCAGTACTGGGGCCAGTTCTCTTTAATATCTTTATCAACGATCTGGATGAGGGGATGGAGTGCGCCCTCAGTAAGTCTGCAGATGACATCAAGCTGTGCAGGAGTGTTGATCTGCTGGAGGGTAGGATGGTTCTGCAGAGGGACCTGGACAGGCTGGATCGATGGGCAGAGGTCAGTTGTATGAGGATTAACAAGGCTCAGTGCCTGGTCCTGCACATGGGTCACAACAACCCCAGGCAGCGCTACAGGCTTGGGGAAGAGTGGGAAAGCCAGCAGTGTGCCCAGGTGGCCAAGAAGGCCAACGGCATCCTGGCCTGTATCAGGAATAGTGTGACCAGCAGGAGCAGGGAGGTGATTGTCTCCCTGTATTCAGCCCTGGTGAGGCCGCACCTCGAGTACTGTGTCCAGTTTTGGGCCCCTCACCACAAGAAAGACATCGAGGCCCTGGAGCATGTCCAGAGAAGGGCAAGGAAACTGGTGAAGGGGCTGGAGCACAGGTCTTCTGAGGAGCAGCTGAGGGAACTGGGCTTATTTAGTCTGGAGAAGAGGAGGCTCAGCAGAGACCTTATTGCCCTCTGCAACTACCTGAAAGGAAGTTGTGGTGAGCTGGGGTCGGTCTCTTCTCCCAAGCAACAAGTGACAGGATAAGAGGAAATGGCCTCAAATTGCTCCAGGGGAGGTTTAGATTAGATATTATGAATAAATTCTTCCCCAAAAGGGTTGTCAAGCACTGGAACAGGCTGCCCAGGGAAGTGTTTGAGTCACCACCCCTGGAGGTATTTAAAAGAAGTGCAGATGTGGTGCTTAGGGACATGGTTTAGTGGTGGACTTGGCAGTTCTAGGGTAATGGTTGGACTTGATGATCTTAAAGGTCTTTTCCAACCTAAATACATTGGTTTGATAGAAGAGACCAGAAGAAAATACGCCATGTCACTCTAGGGACTAAACTCTGCCTGTGACACGAAAGGAGAGCGCAGCTGTACTGAGGGCAGGGTTAGACCCTGTGTGTATATTTGCTTAATTAGAGATATTTCCTCCTTCCCAATCAGGATAGCTTTGTTTTGTGCCTGCACACCTCTCTGGTCTATCCAGCCCCAACATGATGGGAATGCCTGTTCCCTGCTGCTCAAAGGCACAGGGCATGGAGGGATCCCTGTCTTTGGCAGGGAAATGAGGGGAAAGCTGATGCGTGTGTTTATGTGTACACATACATCACCTCCACTGGGAGCTATGAAGCACTGACAGCTCTTACTTCAAACTGAAGTAGCTCAGGTATATGCAGGGATCTGTTTGTGTATACGATCCAAGTAGGTATGTGTGTGGATGTATACAAAACATGCACATACGGCTGTATAGTCAAGGTGATGTGTTTCCATATAAACTCATTTATCTTGAGAGGCAGGCAAGGAGTGGTCCCTGGAGCAGCTTTCTGCTGGAAAGAGCGATCTCTCTTTGGTCATTTAACAAGTGGTGGGGTCAGATTGAGATCTCTGAGGCTTTGAACATTTAGCTTTATCCTTTCTCCAACCTATTTGCCTTTCTCATCGTATGCAAGAGATGAGATACTCTGATAAAAACTCTGCTTGTGGGAGAACGTGGCTCAGTTTTCCCAAGTGGATACCCCATGAAACATAGCCAGCATCCTCTCACAAGTTTTCAAGTAACCAAAATAATATCAGAAGTGGAGGCAGGAGAGAAGCAGGGTCAGAGAGGTGAAGTGGAGGAGGAAGTCACAAACTTCTTTTTGTATTATCTGCACCCAGCTCCTACAGCCTCTGAATCACAACTGTGTGCACAAATAACTCACAGTCATCTGCAAGAAATCACAGCAATTGTCATCAACATCCTTCTTACTTAAGAATTTGCCGGGTTAAACTATTAGTGGCACAATATATTTGTACACATTCAAATTATACCTCTATCATATGGGGTATAGTTCCTCTAATCGAACTGTTGAACATCTCTTGAATGTAGCTGGGGAGAAAATCTAATGCAACAACCCAGACCTTTATCCACCAAGGGAGACAAAAACTCATCATTGCTTCAGACCTGAGACTGAATATACCTAATCTGACCACAAATTGCTGGGCTGAGTGGAGTTCGCGGCATAGCCAGGAAGACTAATTCCTTCCCTTGCAGGAATTACCGTGTTAAACTCCCTGACCTGGGTTACACAGGAGGTCAGATTAGATTATCGCTGTCCCAAATTCTGGTCTCGGTACCCACCTGGCTGCAGTCCCAGTTAAACACCAAGTGAAAAATGCAGGCACGCGGTTAGGGTATCTCCTTTCTGTGTGCTGCGGTGGAAGGACTCTCACTGCTGTCAGTAAGAGGGCAGCAGACCTGCCTGAAAACAGGAGATGAGAAAAACTTTAGCGGATGTCAGGGGGGCTTTTGGAGGTTAGTGTTGGTCAGCATGGGACCCTCCCAGCACGGCCCATGCATACATGCAGGCAGTTCCCGCTGCTGAAGCAGGGTTTCTGGATGCCCTGAACCTGGTTAAATACAGAGAAACCCCCCCATGGCACGGGGAGTCCCAGATATGCATCATGGGCCATGATGCCAATTTGCTCTGTTCTCAGACTCCCTCCTGGTCCCCACTGGAGAAGGGGATGCCATCTTGCCTGATGTGGCCATTCAGTAACCTCTTCTGCCTTGCCCAGGGGCTGGCCATACAAGCCCTAGAGGGAAACCAAAGCAGCCTTGTTGCCTGCAGCAGCCAGTCCTCAGCAAACAGACAAGGAACGGTGTCTTCCCATGCCATGGATACCCACGGGCATGCCAGCCCCACACATCTGAAGGCCACGATACGGGAAGAGGCAGCAGCTCTCTCCAATCAACCTAAGAAGCAGAACTTTATTTCTCAATGAGCTGTGTGAGCATCTCCTGCTCATTAGCTCCCCACCTTCCAACACAGCCAGCAGAGCCTGTTCTCCTGGTGCGCTGGAGCTCACTTACAACTCACACCTATCCCTAAAGCTCCAGGATCCCTTTTTAGCACCTCCTGTGTGAAGTGCTCTGGCAGACGGTACCAGCAGGGCTTGAGCTCCCTTCTGAGGTGCCATGAAATCACATGGCAATTGACTCTCAACAGAGCGACTTGCCGGTCCCTGATTACAGTTGCCTCCAGCTGCTTGTCCTTTCCCAACCCTTGGAAGGCTGGTGGACTCACAGCAGGGCTGTGACTAACGGCGGTGTGAGCAAGCAAGGAAGCCATGGGCTGTCTAAATCAGCTGAATCAGAAGGAGCAGGGGAAAGAAAAAGCCATCTGAACAAGCACTAATCGCTTACAAGCCACAACATGAACAGCCAGGCACATCAGTGACTCACAGGTGAAATGTGTGACAGCGACTCTGGTGAGCGGTGGGAAGGGCTTCACGCTTGGGCGGCAGGAGGGGAGGCTGCGCGGCAGAGCCAGGAGCCCAGCCAGCCAAGTGTTTCCCACGCACATTCCTCTACTCCATGCACTATGAAATTTGGTCAGAAGATAAAGCATGGAAGCAGAAAGAAATTCCTAGGAGGAAAGTGAGACAGAAAAACAAAACAGCATGGTAATTTCTTGCTGGCGAAGAGCGGTATTTCCATGTGCGGGCTTGCTCCACCTGCAATTTTACATGTGTACAGTGATTGCTGATATGTGCCTCTGGTAAGAAGCTTGATCTGTCTCAGGAAAATCCCTTCCTTGTTAATTTATTATTTGATATGTATGTAAAGCAGCATACAATCTAGCCTTAGTCCACAGAGACTCATGCCTTCAGGGCTGCAGGTACACGAAGGGATGAACTTGAGAGAGAGAAATAAGCTAACACCTGAGCACCCTGCTTTCAGAGCAGTCGCTGGTGGTGGTTTTGCCACGATCACCAGCGCTGTGGTAGCACCCACAGGCTCAGCTGTGCATGGTGCTGTGCCTACCCACAGCAGGTACCTGCCGGCAGACGTCCCTTGGTGCAGCCCTGCTGCCGGACAGACGCTCCAAAATCCAGCCGAGGGGTTTTCAGAGAAGGGCAGTGGGAGCCAGACCCTTTTGTGGCACTGAGTTGGGTAAGTCCCTCTATGAATACCCTCATCTGGACCCTTTGCAGCAGAAGAGCATTTCTGAAGCAGTGTTGACCATCCAATGGCCCCAGACCTCACCTCAATAAGGCATCTGTGCATGCTGGATAAATAGCTAAAAATAAACTGCTCTGTAATGAGGAAACTCTTGTTTTCCAGCAGTGACCAGCAGCCTGCCATACACACTGTGCCGTTCAGTCACCGGGATGAGGTATGTTCTCCCCGTGGCGTTTCAGTCAGCTGCACTGACCTGCAGGTACTCGCTGGGACACCGACCCCGCGCCCAGCCCTGGGGTGCTTGGTGTCCTGTAAAAACAGAGCAAAGAGCGTGCCCGCGAAGCAGAGAGGCAAATTGGGATTACAAAAGAGACGGGAGGTGCCAACAAACCATGAAATAATACGGTAGCATCGTATCCCGAATCCCCAGCTGGGTCTTGTAGCCAAAAAAGCATTGGAGGTAGGAGTTTGGAGGAGGTCACTCTCAGCCAGCTCCTGCAGGGGAGGCACGGCCCCTGTCCCCGCGTTTCAGAGCGTGCAGCCCTTCTGCCAGTTATCGGCACACGTGATGAGCTTTACATACAGCGAGCTGTGATTGCAACACAATGACTTGCAGTGTATTAAAATTTAGCAAGCAGTGAAATTATTTGCCAGATCAAGTCCTGACTTGAGAAAAGATGCTAAGTCAGTCTAGTAGAGGAAGTGAAGGGGGCGGAGAAGAAAGGGTGCAGCACTCCGGATGTGTTGTAAAATAAACCAACAGCGCACCCAACTTGATGATTACCAACCTGGGTGTTTTTTCAGACGTACCAGATAGAGGAGGTAAATGCCAGAAGCCCAGGGATACTGGGAGCCCACCACAAGCCCACAGGATGACAAATCTCCTGTCTGGTTCTCATACATCTGAAGCCTCTTTTCCACCTCAGCACTTGTTGTGCAGCAATGCCTCGTGGCGGCAGGGACCCGTGGGTTTTGTGTTGCTTTGGCATGACCCAGCCTGGAAGCCTGCATGTGGGGTCCTGCCTTGCTTGCAGAGATTGCCAAGACAAGCGCACAGTGCCTGCAGCCCCCTGCTCCCCTTCTTGCCGCCTGCCTGTGAAATTTTCCAGTGGTTCAGCACGTCTTCTTTTATCCTGCTGACCTTTGAACAAAAACAACCTCTGTCTTTTGCAGCGAAGAGTATGCTTACATAGAGCTAAGATCATGACCCAGGTACCTCCTGCAGCACCTTTGGGTGCTAACAGAGTGCTGAACAGCCTTGTGCATGCCTTGCACATGTGAGTGACTGGCTGCAGGGGGACTTTTTTGTGGATATGTGAGTTTTAGTCCACAGTATCTCATGCAGATGCCCTGGAGGGGTTGTAAGAGATGTGCAACGGCCCTTCACAGACCCTTTTGTTACGTGTTCATGAGTTGCCATGATCCTGGTTTCCAGGTCTATGTTCAATCCACATCAGTTCCTCTCAGGCAACATAATTTGTGCACCTCCGCCATTAGTAACAGCACCTTGAGCAGCTGGCTGTTTCTCTACCACAGCTATATACTTGTTTTTGTAGCAGAGAAATCAAGCCTGCTTCCACCCCAGTATGAAGATGAAAAATACACTCGTCCTCCTTTTCTCAGTCCTGCCTCTGGCCTCTCCACCATCATTATATGGCAACTAGAACCTCACATACTGGAGCTCCAGTCCTCTGAAATGTCTTTTGCCTCCCAAGTACATTCTCTTCTGTTTTTTTTTCCCCCAAAAAGATTCTCATTTGGTTTTTAATTGTGGGTTAGAGTGAGGCTGGCCCTGGGACAGATGGGCAGGAGCACACTGGGAAGGTGCAAGGCTCTTCCTTACCATAATTTCCATGGGGCAGATGACAGTTACAGTCCTGGCCTGGCCCCAAACTTATCTGCACAAACAAGATGGGGGGAGAGAGCCTGGCCAACACCTGCTACCACCCCACTGTGCCTGGCAGATCTTCGAGAGTCTTGGGAGGAGGAGAAACATCATATCGCTCGTCACCCTCTCCATGATGAAATGGGATTGCAAGATCCTGTGTCAAATGAAGCTAATGCAGGCTGTATCTGGGGCCACCGTAATGAAAACTGTGCTGAGTACTGAGCTTCTGGTGCCACCAAAGTGCTCTGCCTTCCCCAAACTTCCTGGGAAGTGTTTTGAACTTTATTGTTAAAAGTGCAATTAATCACGGAGCAGAGCTTGAAATCAGTCCAAGTGCAATAAAAGCACCCGAGCAGAGCCTGCTCAGCCCGGCGAGCATTGTTTGCCATGGCCTGACTTCAGGCAGCAGGAAACTTCCAGATGTGTTAACTTTGCAGCTCCTGGCTCCGGCAGGAATCCTAACTGCTACCATCTGTATGAGGAAAAGGCTTCAGAAAAGCGACTCTCCCTCTCCCTCTACTTACGTTCCTCTGAGCACCAAGAGTCCTTACTCCATGGCCTCTGCAGTTGCTGCTAGCTTCTGCCCTCATCGACTAACGGCTGCACCCTGCAAAGGTGGTGTTTCTCCCTGCTTCCATCCTTCGTCAGGGAGCATCTTGCTGGAGCCCCTCCGTCAGGCGGAGGACAGCCCCCCTCCATCTGCTCCCGTTCTGCATGTGGTTCACAGTACGCTACAGGAAGGCATTTTCTCACGCTATTAAGTTTTCACTAGATGCGGAGGGGGATCAGGAATGCCTCGGATGGCGTAAAAATTCCCTTCTCGGTTTGATTATTAGGATCTAGCGGCAGCAGCAGGCAAAATTACAGCCTCCGTGAAATTCAAGTCTGCTGCTATGCCACAAGCGAGGGGTGCACACCGTCCCCCTTCCAGGTACGCTCGGACACCTCCTGGGCCAGCTCCAGAGCCTCTTCAGTTACTCCTCAGGCCTCTAACCACAGGGGTAATTTGTACCTATCCACCCTCCCATGTTCCTGCCCAGAGCCTGTGGCTGAGGCAGCTTTGGGCTGAAAGGCTCTAAAATAGCACTTCCCTTAGCTCAAGCCCTGGGGAAGCTTTCCTTCCCTCAATCTGCCTTTTTTTTCCCAAAAGGTTGCCTTTTGCTGCATGTTGGTCACCTTTTTCCCAAAGACTTCCAACCAACAACCAATCTCATGCACAAGCTCTGTAGATGGTCTTAATCATCCTGATCACACTCAGCACTCACAAAGCATGCTGTGCATCGAAAGCTCCTCACACGTAAATTAATTGACTTTCAATACCCAGAGGATGGAGGTGAGCAGAAGCTACAAACTCCATTTTGCAGATGGGGAGGCTGACACACCAGGAGGTTCATTGCTTCACCCAGGGCCACACAAGGGGTTAGTAGCGCAGCTGGGATCAGAAATCTCTGGCTCTTAAACTGTGCTCAAACCACCAAACCTCATGGCAGAGGCAAACTGGAAGGACTGGGTCCAAACCAAAAGCGAGCAGTGCCCAGGACTATAAATAATTTTGTTTGACGTGGTTTTTATGAAGCTTGTGCGAAATACAGAAAAGACTGGTGTTGTCCTGGGGTTTATGACTGTGCATATCATCCAGCTCCCCAGCACCCAGACGAGTCCTGGAAATGAAAAAACAGTGAAGCGGTTTGTGACAGCAGAGATCTTGTCCATGGCCAGGAGTTTGGGTGCTATCACAGAAAACGAATAATGAAGTGCAGCTGCTCAAAAGCAACCTACATATGAGGCCTTGAAATAGCAAAGCAAAGAGTGAAAAAAACAGGATAAGCAGGGGAAAGAGGAAAGGAGAAGCCCAAGCAGAGGGGCTTTGGTCATCCAGGCTTCTCCGGTGGAAGCTAAAGGCAGGTACTGGTTACCTGACTGGTAGCAATATGGCTGGGTACGCTTGCACCCAAATGTGAACTTGAACCTAGGTGTTCAAGATGTAATGTTGCCTGCCTTGTGCTCCTGGCTGGGAATAAACCAGTCAGGCTGCATGGTTTTAAGAGGGGATTACCCTTCCCCATATTTTGTCTTAACACCCAGCAGCTCCAAAACGCTTCCCCCTGCGGGGGTTCAACTTCGTGCCCTGCTGCTTGGAGGAGGGGAAATGTGACTCAGACACATGCACACGGAGGAGCTCCAGCTGTCCTGCCAGCAAGTCAGACCTGCTGTCCTCGGGGTCTACGTGCCCCAGGGTGACATCTTCTGAAAGGAGGGACGTTTTCCTAAACACTGTGCCAAAGCAGAGGCAGGATGCAGAGACATCCGAGTTACTCATCCTGGCTTAAACCCCACAGGATGTCTCAAGTGACTGAAGTGTAGGCTGAAATACAGGCTTAAACTGTAAGTTTGGGGATTTTGGCATTAGGTTACTGGCCAAAGAGAGGTCCAACATCAGATGACCAAGTAGATAACCCCAAATGACAGCAGAAAAACTACCAGTCAGAGTTGTCCATTCCCAAGGGGGTTTGGCGTCACTAGTAGCAGCCAATGACTAGGCTTTGTTATGACAATATCAGAACAGAAAAGTTATGGTCATAGGGAGAACAATACCTGTTTTTTGCTCATCTGTGGGGTTTTTTTCCCCAGCTGTTTATAAAATTTTGAAATCAAGAGGTTTGTCTTCTCCATTTTTCTGTCAGTGCAGCTTCTGTTTCTGAGAACAGTCCCTGAATGGGGAACACTGGAAATGAGATGAGAAATGAGGATTCAGATTTCACATTAGAATTAGAAATTGTGAAGGGCAGTTAGCTCACCCTCTCCACTTTATATGCAGGACAGATTCACTCCTTTCAATATTCAGTGCTTTCAGTGCTGTTTGCGTAATCTGATGGAACAGACCTTTCATGTGGAGACTAACATGTTTTATTGTGATTTATCAGGAAGGATGTAAAATATAGTTGTGTTAGATGTGTCTAAACGTGTTAAACAAAGCAAGGGTTTTAGTATCCAATCTATACAGAAGGATGTCAGAAATTTATCTGAGCAGCAATTCTAATGCATGTTAATAGTCGGTGTAATAACAGAAATGAGAAGCAAACTGGATGACAAAACCCATGACAGTTGTGACACAGTGAAAATAGTTCAGCATCACTCGTTAAGGCTGTGCAGAGGGAAAGGAAACAGAGAAGTCAGGAAGAAGATGATACAGCAGAAAAGAAAGAGCTGTTGTTGCTTCAGAACCAGACATAGTTGCTGTCATCTTTGCCATTTCTCAGCTCATTACCCCTAAAACAGGCTCCAGCTGTACTGCATTGACTTAGCAGTCAGCCATCGGTATTTCACAATGGTCTTCTCACCAAGTCTTTCACTAAAAATTGAATCAAAACCATTTGGTTCAACTGACTTCATATGATAGCTCTGTAAACTGCCAGTGATCTGCTGACTGGATTTGGAAGCCATCACCCTCAAACACTTTCCTAGTTGGAAGGTTTTCCTCGCTTGTTTGCCCTTTTTCTTGCGTTCTTGCTTCATTGTTTTCACCCATATGTCCAGCAGTACCACAGACACCAGCTCCTCCACAGTTGTACGGACTGCTCTCCCAAGTGGTCTCATTAATATCTGTGTAGAGAGGATCATTATGTTTTGAATGCTTTCTCGTGCTGGTTTTATTTACAGTGCTCCCCGTTTTGGGGAATGTTTGTGATTCTTTGTGACTGATGGTGCTACAGACGTTGCACCACAGCCGTGATGGCAGCTGGAGTGTACAACGTGAGAACTGAAACTCTGCCTAAAGCTCCGGCAGTAACCCAGGAGAATAATATTCGTTCTTTTCCCATCCCATTCAAATACACACATGTGGACCACTATGGCCAGATAGCAACCTTCAAAACATTTATTTCTGCAGCTCTTCAGTGTATTTTAGAGGACATCTTCTTTAGGATGCACACTGAATGGTGTTTGCTCGACTAAAGTTGCTGGTCAGATGTGTAAGGGTATGTTTCAATCTTTTGTTCATGAGAAAAAGTAAATAAAACTTAAAGTACATCCCAGCTTATTGCTGCATTCTGCAGAGACCTGTGCTCTGCACTATGGTTTGTTTTGGCAGACTACGGTGTGCAAATCTGCAGATCTGGCTGAGTGTCATTTCCAAACATGTTGGCTGTGAAATGACCAGCATTCGATCCATTCCTATACCGGAGTCAGGTTCCCAGTATCTTTTTAGAAGTGGGATCGAAATAATGAAAATGTGACCCAGACATCACGGTGCCTTTTATAAATTTGGTCCTATGGCCAAGCTTCAGGTCCTGTCTCTGCCTGCATGGGTTCAATATGTTAAGGGTGAGTGTCAGGAAGATGGAGCCAGGCTCTTCTCAATGTCGTTAAGCGATAGGACAAGGGGCAACGGGTGCAAGCTGGAGCATAGGAGGTTCCGTGTTAATGTAAGGAAAAACTTTTTCACCATGAGGGTGACAGAGCACTGGAACAGGCTGCCCAGAGAGGTTGTGGAGTCTCCTTCTCTGGAGACATTCAAAACCTGACTGGACACGTTCCTGTGTGACGTACTCTAGGTGGCCCTGCCTTGGCAGGAGGGTTGGACTAGATGATCTTTCGAGGTCCCTTCCAACCTCTGTGATTCTGTGATTCTGTGAAACCGAATGGCGTGCATAAAAAATCAGGACTTCATTCTCTCTAGGGATTAGGCTGCGTCCCCAAACCCTGGCTCCAAGTCTAGAAAGACTTTAGTTATCTCTATTCCAGAGGTTGGTTCCTGTGGATTAGTGGGCAATTCAGTGGCTCAGACTGCCTAACGCAGTGCTAGAGACCCACGTCCCCGAGGTACCTGAGCAAAGGGTCTTTCCTCTGCTCAGCCGCTCCCTGGTGTGACATGACAGGCCCTGTGCTTTTGCCTAGGCTTATTTTCATGAAGGTCTGTCACCCATGTCTATTTGCTTTCCCAGACCAGCAGGGTACTCAGACTACACCTGATTCACGCAGGCTGCATCAAGGCCTCATGTCATCCTTCCCCAGTAAATCTAAGTGGGAAGGGGATGCTGGTGGAGTAGGGAAGAGGAGGAGGAGACGCCCCTTTGCTTAGAGATCTTGAGAGACCCGTAAGTATATAGGATAACAAGTGCAGAGGATCCAGACAAGAGTAAACAAGAGAGCTGAAGTCTGTAACCTGGAAGTTTACTGTGATAGCACAGATAAATAACAACAGCAACCATCATGAAAGTTGTGAGCAGGACGAGGATGTTGACTCATGCAAACATCCTCAGGATGCATATACACACACACACACACACACACACACACACACACACTCTTAAACTTGTAGGTACCAAAGTTGCGTAGATAAATATCTACGTAGTTGTCACATGCATTTTTCCTACGTAGAACTTTCCTTTCAAGGATCTCTTTCAAAACCCGACTGGACACGTTCCTCTGTGATGTGCTCTAGGTGGCCCTGCCTTGGCAGGGGGGTTGGACTAGATGATCTTTCAAGGTCCTTTCCAACCTCTGTGATTCTGTGATCTCAGGGATCTTTGTAGACATCAGCAAACTGCTGAAGCAAATAAATATTGAACATGCAGCTCAGATGGGGAAATCCTGACCCTGCTCTGATCAGGGATGTTGGGCCAGATGGTCTCCAGAGGTTGCTTCCCCCCCCAGTGATTCTGTGGTTCTGTGAAACAGCACAGGAAATCTGGGATAGGATCAGATACCTTGACTTCATTTAAGCCTCATGTATTTGATCACATCTTGCAGGGGATGGCTTGAAGGGCAGGTTGGAGACCATAGAGCTCATCAGTGCATATTGTACCTCTTTGCAGTTAAGTCTGCATTGGCTAGCATGTGTCTTATTGCAGCGGTGGTTTGCTACCTTAGATATGCAATATCTGAACAACCCTCCTGTTTCTATGCAGGAAGTACTTCACCTTCCCACCTCACAGAAGATCAAGCCACCAATTTATTCCTGGCTGCATTTTCTGGAACAGCTGAAGCAAAGTGCACACCTGAATCATGCTGCTCTAAATGGCAGAAATAAAATATTGGTCGTACAGAAGGGTCTAAGTACTGCATTGATTTATGGACCAGAGTTTCCCAGAAGTCAGAAATCCACACAGCGTCCCTGAACACTGAATTGTTCATGTGGTCCTCTGTCAGCTGACAGACACTAATTGTAAATTCATGTATATGACGTGCAGAGAACAACCTACTGACTGTGCTTGAAGGAGATCATGTGCAGTACGTACTCTGGAAAAATGAAATGTCTAATGCCCGTTAGTGAGCAGGAATGTGGAGTGAAGGGAGAATCTGATACGTGTTAAGCCTCACCCAGACAGAGACTAAATCTATATAAGCAAACAAATAGTTCCAGGGAATATTTCTTTGTGAAACTGAACAGTTTCTGGCATGCCTTTGGCCAGTCCTGTAACTCAGGAGTCAGTGTGGGCCAAGGACCATTCCCAGCAGGCTGTTTCACTGTGACACCTTGCTGCAGTGGCTACCAGAGGCTAACAGTATGGACGTGGACTATCCCACCCTGTTGGCCTTGTGGCATTGAGAGGTCCTAGGCATCTACTAGGTTAACATGTCTAATTAAATATAAATGGTCTAATTTATTTGCATAGAAGTAAAATGACCCATGACCCACATCAGCATGTGTGGTAGATGAGTCTTCTGATGGGTCAAGCAGTGGGTTGGCTGGACAATATTTCAGGTGATATCAAAATGTAAATCCTCTTCTGAGCTCATGACACAGTTTTATGGAGGTAAAAATCTAGAGTCATTGGGATAAGTCTTAACCATATTTCTTGTTGAGTTTCTTTGTTTGTATTTAGTCCCACACTCCCCAGGGCTGCCTGAGATGATGGGTGCTGGTGAACCATCAGCAAGTTGGCCCCACCTCCTCCATCTTCATCATACACCACAGGTGATGGTATCTGTCTGGAGGAGCTTGTGATTTTGGCACTGAACATGCAACATTGCACTAGAAACCAGTACCCTGCTAAATAAAGAGTGTCAAACACAGTAACAGATCCTCTGATGACTGATGAGGGATAATGGCTCACTTATGGATCAGCGCTGCTCTGGAGCCCTCCAGCTTACTTAGCTAACACTCACAGTGTACACACATACACCCACAGAGCTCTTCATACACGGATGCACTCTCGGGTTCTCTTTTTCTTTCTCATTTGTGCCTTTTCTTTTCCTAATTCCTCAACTGCTCTACTTGGTCTCTGCTCTTCCTCCTTCACCACAAACCTGACATCTTAAAGACTGCCACAATATTGGCTCTGGCTCACCAGCTCCTATCACCATAAACTACTCTAACAAGCAAGTGTGATTATATTGTATCTTCAGAGTGGAATTTGGTCCTCAACATTTTTAAGCAAGTGAATACACTAGTTTTTTTGAGAGACTTTTAAAAACAGTCCATCCCATACTTTTTTCTTCTCCTTTCCAGAAAATGAACACCATTGTCATCCAGCTTTCCTAAAATTTTGAATACTGAGGTAACACAGATTGCCATGGTTTCATAATAACCCAGGAGTTCCCTGTCATCATATTCCTTGTCTATCTTGAAGATGAATCCAGACCAAAACCCTCAAAGACCACCATCCTGTCCCAGCCTAATACAAGCTCAGAAACAGCCTGAGAATCTTGCACAGAATGAGTTTGACCTACCTGCTCCTCAGTGATCTTTACAGGACTTCCTTGGATCTCCTCTTGGTCTCAGTTATGGAAAAAGTTTTGAGGAAGATTTTGTGGAGCTAGTTAGAAGAATGTATAGTTGGAAATGTACATTAAGGTACAGTATATTGAAGTGATTTTAGTCCTCTTTGCTTCACATTGAACTTTTAGGTTACACTAATTAAAAATCCATGAGTCCTATATATGATCACTTTGTTGCTCACAATCTGCTTACTGAGTAAGATGTAGTGGAATTGCTAGTTTCCAGGGCAAACACAGCAATATAATTCAAAAACAATCAAAATATTGTTTCTAAGTTGTTTTTTCATTAAGATCAGTTGAATTGAAAATAACCAAACCAAAATAACAGAGTAAAGAGGTGAAAAAACACAGAGTAAAGGGGGACAAAAGTGAGTGGAAAAATTAACCACTGAGAAAAAAAAGTCCTGCTCTAAAATAGTTGTCAGGTTTTCTGCTGTCCTGGTTTCTGCTGTCCTGGTTTGGGCTGGGATAGAGTTAATCTTCTTCCTAGTAGCTGGTATAGTGCTGTGTTTGGGATTTAGTAGGAAAATAATGTTGATAACACACTGATGTTTAGCTGTTGCTAAGCAGTGTTTACAACTAAGTCAAGGACTTGCAGCTTCCCAGGCCCTGCCAGTGAGGAGGCATGAGCCTTCCACAGGAGGTGCACAAGGAGCTGGGAGGGGGCACAGCAGGGACAGCTGACCTAAACGGGCCCAAGGGGTATTCCATACCATATGACGTCAGGTTCAGTATATAACTTGGAGGGAAGCTGGCTGGGGGCGTGACCATGGCTCAGAAATTTGCTAAGCATCTGTTAGCGAGTGGTGAGCAATTGTGCTGTGCATCACTTGTTTTGTTTCTATTGTTGTTGCTGTTATTTTATTTTATTTTATTTTATTTTATTTTATTTTATTTTATTTTATTTTATTTTATTTTATTTTATTTTTCTGTCCTATTAAACTGTCTTTATCTCAACCCATGAATTTTACTTTACCGGATAAACCACACCTGCTCTGCTACTTCAGCTTTTCAGCCAGTGTAGCCTTGTAGTTGTAAAAGGGGAAGCACCATGGCCAGGCACCATCACGGCAGAGCATTTCTACCTGGAAATGGCCACCTACAACAGCTACCTGTGCCCTTCTCTTACCTCAGTAATGGTAAGATCTGGGATGAAAGTCACACAGACAAAACCTGTCTTGGGAATAAACCGATGCTGAGTTGAGCATTGAACAGACCGCTTCTTGGAATTGGATGGAAGAATTTCCCATTTAGGAGTGCTGACATCAAGATTTTTATTCTGATCCCATCTATTTCCTTCGCAGGCTGCTAAAATTTCATCTTTTTCAAAGTCTCAGAAAAATTATTCTCAACAAGGCAAAGTTTCCTTCTTTGGCTGTCTTTTTTCCAAAGATGTCAGGCTTTGATTTGCTTCTAGCTGAATGCATGGGGAAAAAAATGACACGTTGATTTCAATAGGAGTGGAGTTAGACTGGTGCATGGAAAATTCCTCCATGTAGCTTTTAGTGAATATTGAACCTAGTTAATAATAATCACCTTTTTTGGTGCAATTATATACTCAGGAGAAATACTACTCATTACGTTAACAGTTATAACAGAGATCTGCTCAGTGCTAGGTCAAGAGGCACTGGGTCAGCAGCTGGTTTTTCTTCTATACTCCAAGTGGCAGGAGGCCCTTGCACACAGGGACAGACACTCATATGCATGTAGCCCAAAACGACTTGAGCCCGTCAACCTCAAAGCAGCACTAGCCCATGCTGTTGCATGAAATTATTCACGTTCTTTCTTCAGTGTGATCCTTTTTCAGGGCTTCCTCACTGCAACTTATTTTCCTTTGTACATTGTGTATCTTGTGCAGATAAGATATTCACATTCGGATATATTAGTCAGCTTTTAAGGTACTTCTCTCCACAGGACAAATAAAGTTGCTTGCCTTAGTGGTTTGGCTTATCCCTGTGATAAACCTTAAGCCTAGTTTCCTGGGTGTGTATGGGAGCTAGCTGGACAATCCAGTTGGGAACACGCAGAGTGGGAGAGGGATGCTGCTGCTCAGAGTATTTCATCCACTGTTCATGGGAAAAAGGTCATTGAAAGTGAGCCATAAAGTGGATGAATTGCCCAGACAAGATATACAGATGCCAAAGGTCATGCATTAAGTATCTCTGGCCTGAACAGACGACACAAATCACCCGGAAAGCTCCCTGTGTCTGCAGAGGCAGCTCGGAGAGATGAGGTGCTGCCCTTGTTTGATGGGTCTGCCCCAGCAGGCTTGGTGGGATCTGCGTACTGGGTAAGATTTGCTTTCCAGGGCAAGCTGTATTTCCAGGCAGGAGAGCAGCAAGGAAAAAGGTTTAAAGAGGAGAACAGCAGAAGTGTGTAACGTATGTGGGACAATAGATTCAGTGATAGAATAAAATGGAGGTGTAGGAGGGAAAGAGTACCGGAAAAATGGGAACCCAAATGAGCATATGGATGGAAGAGAAGGGAAAGGCTGAAGGCTTGGTAGAGGAGAGCAACGAGGCGCTCCAAAGAAAGGAGCAATAAATGCTGTGTAGCAGGTAAGGAATATATAATTCTATTATAATTTTTAGTCTCTTTTCCCTCCAAACACAGTTGTCTCTACAAATATGTGCAAGTTTGTATACATCTATATGTCTATGTCCATACACGTATATGTAAATAAAACACTCTTTTTATGAAATTCATTTAATGAGGGGTACTGTATATCCTAAATTTTATTTTTCTTCTGACACAGGAAAATTCCCTTAGGCTACCAACATCAGCTGCTTTCTGTTATGCCGCCATCTGTTATGTAGAATAACTAGAATTCCTTTTTTTCTCTTTCCCCAGTGGCTTTCCTGTTTTTCAGCTTTGGTCAGCTCTGGTTAGTTATGTCTTGTTAGCTTTCTTTTATGATGGAAAAAAAAAAATTTACTTCTTATATAAATAAAATATTGCAAAATAAGATAAAAGGATTTATCTCTAGATGTAAAATGCATCAAATCTATGTTAGTTATTTGAGAAATACCCTTTGCTTTGCTTTCTAGTTGCCCATTTAAATCACAATATATTCCAAAGTGTATGTGGCATTTATGATGGGAGTTGTAGCAAGTCCACTCTGGTGGTACAGTAGTATACTTCAGATCTGAATCCAGATTCAGATATTAAAACATCTTTGAAATGCAAATGTGATTCAATTAAGGGGTTTGAGTTAGAATTTTCGTTCATTTAAGATCCAATACCCAAATTATTGTGCCAGGAACTAAATATCCATAATATTTATACTGCCAGTACTTAACAGAGTATGCCATAGATGACTTTGAAGTCTTTGGAGACTCGTTAGATGGACATGGACTTGGAAAATATGTGAAATGCACTGTAAAACAGGCTTCATAGTTGTATTGCTATCTTATTTTAATTATTTTCTTAAAATTAGAACTTTTTTTTGGTGACACTTCAATAAGTTTTAGCGTAAAACCTCTGCTCATCTTCCTGTCTAGCCTGTACATTCAGTTTCCTTAAACTGAAGAAATATTCACTATACATGTAGAAAATTCGATTTATATCTGACCAAAGGGGCTTTACAGAAAAAAATATTTTTCTGCAGGTTTTCAGACGAGTGTATTAAAACCAGGATTCCACAGTTTATATTGCCCTCAGAAGACAACGAACGCTGCGATGCGATGCCTATCCCTCCAGCTCACCTTTCCCCTGGGAGTCCGTGCAGCTCCCTCTGTCCCTCAGCTGATCAAAATGACCTTGGAGCTTACCAACTCTCTATGTTGCAAATGTCACTTTATAAATGTAAGAGGAGGGGAGGCTTTGCCACTTTCTAGCCTTGATTTTGAGCTAGATTTCCAGGAGGAGGGAAAATGTGATGGCACAGGTCCAGCCACACAGGGTTGCTGACACTCTGTGGTATTAAAAGAAGGCGCAATGAGAGAAAAGTTGTTCACTGCCTGGTGCAAAATAGTCCTTTGGCTGTAACTTTGGGAGGGAAGGGGCTGAGGTTGCCGCTTTTTTTTAAGTCTTTTTGATGAAAAGCCACATATCCTGTGGAAAGCCTGCCTCCTCCTGTGGTAAGTGATGACTTGCTATGTGATCCTGTAGATGTGCGCTGGGCTCAACAAACTCATCACCATCCCTCGATAAGTCTCAGTGTATTTAAATGATCAGAATGTTCTACCTGGGAGCTATGAGCATCCTAAAGGCTAGCAGCAATAGGTCTGTGGGCCTCTGCTTCCATGGAGCACTAAGAGACGGAGATCATAGAATCATAGAATCATAGAATCATTAAGGTTGGAAGAGACCTCAAGGATCATCCAGTCCAACCATCCCCCCACCACATATTACCCACTAAACCACATCCCTAAGTACTACGTCCACCCTTTCCTTAAACACCCGCAGGGATGGTGACTCCACCACCTCCCTGGACAACCCGTTCCAATGCCCGACCACCCTTTCCGAGAAGAAATTTCTCCTCATCTCCAACCTGAACCTCCCCTGGCGCAACTTGCAGCCGTTCCCCCTTGTCCTATCACTAGTTATCTGCGAGAAGAGGCCGACCCCCAGCTCGCCACAACTTCCGCTGAACTTCAGATATGTAAAATTCTCAGCTGCTTTTCTGTGCATCCTTTACATAATTATAGGGAAAATAGGAACCTGCAAGGAACTTCTTGTTGACCAGATGGGTGGCACCACCACAGACCAACCCAAACTTGCTTAAATTCACTGTCATATGGGAGTCATGGATTGGACCTCTGCAGCTCCACAGAGATGTTCACTGTCAATCAGTAAGGTCTCCTGGAGCAAATAAGCAGTGGGTTTTACAGGTTCCTCTGCAGGATTGTTCAGCATGGAGGTGTGCTCGCTGTGCAGGGAATTACCCGAACCTCAGTCTTGTAGCAACATGACGGTAGACTGAAGAGACTTTCCTCTCCTGAAAGAAATCATGCTTTCATGGATCACTTGAGGAATTTGGCAATAAATAATGGCTTTGAACATTACAATTTTAAGGCTACTAAATATGAGAGGAAATTACAGCTCTATGCATCCCCTTTAAGAAGGGGCTACATATCACGTATTTATCAAATGATTTTACAGGAATTCTCCAGTTAGGAACCTGCAGGAAGGCTGTGAGCTACCCAGGCCACAGAGCAGTGGAGTTAACTCCATGAGATATGCCTTTTGGGGGTTTTAAAGGGAGTTTAGAGAGATTTGTATATTAGGAAATTTGAGCCGGGACAGGAAGAGAAACCCTTCTGGTACATGACAGATACACTGAACACTGTGATGGGTTGCTGAAACTCTTCAGTCATGACAGCATGTTCAGTATCACTAACAGAAACAAGGATTTATCAGTGAAAAAAACCCCAGTAACTCATCCTGTCTGTCACTTTTGAATGATATATACTTGGATTGCTTCCTCCTCCGCCAACTTGCAGCCACCTTCAGGGATGGGACAAGTGCAGCTGTTCAAACAGCATGCAGCAACCCTAAACCATGCAAGGAAGTGAAGAGATTTATCATCGCTCTCCATCTGCAAGGAATTCTAGGAAGACAGTTAAAATTACTTCGCAACCCCAAAGTACTGTGGCTCTTCTGACAAAAATATGCCAAGGTATCTTTAGTGTCCAAGCATATTTGACTTCTTTGTTTTATGACCACCAAAGCAAAGGCCCACCATTGCGAATCTTGTGGAAGGAGCAATATTTACTTTTCAGCTGTTTTGATAAATTGAGAACAAGTGAGTGTTTTGACTGAGAAAGCATCATTTAGTGGGAGTACTGAAAAAAACATGTTCTGAATTTGATTTTTTTCCTAATCATTCACAAAATGCAGAGAAAGTGAAAGATCTTATGTGGCTATCTGGGCAAAATTCCTTTTGTTTCTGGCCATTTTTGACTGTCCCATAGACATACTGCTTGATTACATTCTCTGCAATCAATGTTCTTTCTTCCAGAAGAAAGCAGAACAGTCATTCCGAGTCTTGTGGTTTAACCCAGCAGGCAGCTAAGAGAGACATGCAGCTATTTCCTCACTTCCCCTTGCAGTGGGATGGGGGGGGGGGGGCTGGAAAAAAAAAAAGAAAAAACAATGGGTGGGGATA
>VWZZ01004492.1:64622-78157 GCA_013399095.1 Psophia crepitans
AGAAAAAAGAAAAAAGAAAAGAGAAAAAAGAAAAAAGAAAAAAGAAAAAAGAAAAAAGAAAAAAGAAAAAAGAAAAAAGAAAGAAAAAAGGAAGGGAGGGAAGTTTATACATCTTGTTTATAAGTTATGACTTTCCATGTAGCCTAATTTTCATCCCTGAGTCAAAATAGGAGATTTAACCTGAAAAATGTATGTAGGAAGTGAAGCACAGCAAATACTACAGTGATGGAAATACGATCACAGGCAGCAGTGAACTGAAATGGCTCAGGAGTGCAGACTAGCACCAAACACTCCATCCCCAAATATCAAGAGACAATAGCAAGCTAAATTAATATCTCTGAACAACTTTTGCTCTCAAACTGTTCAAATCCATATCTGACCTCTGCTGACCAGGTTCTTCTAGTCTTTTTACATGATCCGTTTATAGAACACCACACACCGCTTGCCAGGCATGGCTGAGCCTGGTAGGTGGTATTTTGCATATGGCTATTTTGGTTCCTCTCTGAGTAGAGGAATTATACCAAGTTTTTAAGCAACTGAGGAATCCAACCACTATTTCTGTTTTCCAAACTGTGAGCAGACACCGGTGCTTTGGAAGATAGTATTTGGCAGAGTGAGGTATATGACTGGTCTCCCAACAGATACCAGGCAGTGTGGCCTCGTTTTGCTCACCTACCTGGGAACTCCCCAGGTCAGGTTTCCCACGGGCTCACACACCTTACTGCCACCCAGCCACCAGGACAGCTACGACTGCCTTGACAGAAGAAAACCCACCCTTTGCTTATAGAATACTTTGTGGCCAGACTATTATTAACACAGATTTTCGTGTTCACATTCTTGCTGTGTTTATATAAAACAGAATTAGCATTATTTGATTGCTTCAAACTTTTAGCAAGTGCAGAGAGAATGTGCCTGCATGGGAACATGAGGGACTGGTCATCACAGAGGGATGAGTTCTCTTTGACTCAAACGTGCGTCCAAAATGCATGTGACAGGTATTTGGTTAGTTTAATACATCACTGAGAGGCATTCTCATATTGCAGTGATGGGTGTGCTACAGAAACTTGGGACAGTGCAAATAAACCACCGTGAGATGCATGTTGCAGAGGTATGAGTCTCCACAAACAGCCCAACCTTCTGCTCAGCCCTCACCGAGGGCCTCATGGGGCTTGGGAGCGTCCCTCCTCCCAAGCATGGCAGGGCACATCCTGGCTCTTCCGTAATAGTAACCGTATAATTTCATGTGAGCATCCGACAGTGACAGCTACATCAACACTATCACAGGTGGTCTCTAAAAGTAGTTTCAGACACAAATTGTAGCATTCCTCAGAATTACCAAGTCCTGTTCGTGGCAGAATTTGTGAGCTCTTGCACTATAATATGAAGTGTATTGTGCATGGGAATCAACAGCTTCCCATGAACTTAAATGTACTTCTTAAAAGCATCGATACGTATTACAGTTGGGTTTGCATTGTAATCCTTGGCTAACCACAAAAACCTGCAGGCTCTTAGATGCTTGTCCCCTGTTAATGAGCCCTCGAGACTGATTTCTTTGTGTTAGGACATCAATGCGACCTCATATTTACATGGAAAAAGTCAGCAGCAGAAAACAGCAGCACGAGTCGAATCCTGAAACCTTTTCCTGAGCAGAAACTCTCATTAAAATCAGTAGGACCAAAGATGTAAGGATCAATTATGTAAAAGTTTCAGGGCTGTTCTTTCAATCTACATATCTAAAAAATACCTGTTAAAAATGCATCAGATCAGTTTGCTTTGTGTCTTTTCTTGTCGGCATGAAAAATGCCTTGATGATTGCACAATAACAATCCTTCAAAGAATAGCTCTGATTTGACTTAAAAACCTTCATAATGCTGGCTTAGCCATGTAGACTACACTTGCTTTTGAGACGAATGAGATACTTTCTGCCTATCAAGCTGAAATCCATGTAGCAGTTCTCAGATTTTAATGAGCAGAAAACCTTTGTTGGAAAAACAGGTTAGACTTGATTTTTTTTTTTTTTTTTTAAAGTGAGAAAATACTGTCAGTGGCAGTGGGAAGGAGTCAATGTGTGTTCACTGGTTACAGCAGTTACAAGACTTTGTGTATGATAAAAGGATTAGGGCAGCATGGATTACACCTTTTGTAGACCTGGAAATTTAGTTACAGGTTCATGTTGGGGAACAAATGCCATGAGCTGATCCTACTCCTATCGACATTAAGAAGAATTTTGTCATAAATTTTCTAAGGAACAAATCTTATTTATTTTCCTTATTCCATACCCAAGAATCTTATCTGAGCAGCTCAGGGATTTAACTTTGCAACATGCTGCGAGGACATTATAACACAGACAGCGCAGAAGACCTGATTTTAAAGATTTGTCTTAGTATAGGCACTCCTGTAGGAACAGGGAATGGATCCTGCTGTGCAGGCAGCCATGGAAATCAGGGACCGCAGACTGAACCGAAGAGCGGCAACACGAGCTCCTAGTGTAAAGCAAAAGGGGATGACGTGATTCATGATGTATGAACAAGGAAGTAGTGAGTAGAAGTGGGGAGCTGATCTTATCTCTGCTCTGGTAAACTAATATTGGCATAGTGCAAAAAGTTCTGTATTTTAAATGGGAAAAGTTGGAGACGGGTCAGAGAGAGGATGAGAGAAAATGTCTATGTCTAGTGAAAGCCTGGAAGGGATCTCTCTGCTTGCCTTATCAAAAAGATGGAGTCGTGACTTGATTAAAGTGTACAAGTACCACCACAAGAAGATAATCCCATATGCAAAAGAACTCCTTCATCTAGTGGAGAAAGCATAGCAGGAATGAGCGCCTAGAAGCTGAAGCCAAACAAATTCTTACAAAGAAATCCAGGCATGCATTATTAATAGTAAGAGCAATTAATTCTGGGAACTACTTACCAAAAGTAGGGTTGGATTCTCTGTCTCTTGATGTTTCCAGATCAAGATTGGATGTCTTCCTAGTAGAGATGCCCTAGGCAAACCCCTATGAAAGGGAAGCAAGGTGGGACATAATAGTCCATGATACACCATCAGACCAGTTCACTGGATCATCCTGTTGTTACTACTTACTGGCTCTGTCTCTGCTAGTAAATTAAAGTGTCAGGACTCAGGCCTAGACTCCAGAACGTGATCACCTACGTTATAAAACTGTTATGATAGTCCCTCATGTGCTGTTGGCCCAGGTCAGCTAGCCCTCTCCCAGACACAGCGCAGTTTGGGAATGAGCACAGTCCAGGGCTACAAGAAATTTGGACACGGGCACCCTATTTTGGAGAGGAAAGGAATGTAATGGTGGTACATGCTGACCAGATCCTTTGGTTGGCAAAATCCAGTTTTGCCTGTATTACTTGCAAAGGCCGGAGTCAAATATGGCTGCACAAGGTTCAACACCGAGCAAGAGAAATGCCTGTGAATCAGACATTCCAGAGCCACCTCTGAGTAGGTGGAGTGATGTTGAGACACTCACAACTTTGATGAGCCCTAAAAGGGAAAAAGGAAGAATGTTTTGACATATTTTAAATATTCAGAAAGGATAATTGTTTCCTGCAGTAACTGACATTCCATAGGAGTAGTGTATTCCTGCCAGTCATGTCCATACTAGACAGAGACGTTGAAGCAGTGCTTCCCACACAGCCCTTGCAATTAGACAACACAGAGCCTGATAACTGGGATCTTTTGAGTGTCAACATAGCTTCTTATTCCAGTGCTCACTCGGTGCTCATTAGCAGCATCGAGTTAATGTGTTTTGGTGCTGATGGTAATGATGTACAGGGACTCAACTGCTACCCCTCTATGCCTGCTGTAATAGGAAAACAAGGAAGGCATATTCATAACAAGATCTAGTATCTCATCTTGGGGATCCCAGAAGGATTATCTTCACTGTTTTCAGTGCTGGAAGCATTTCTTGCCCCCTGAATGTCAAACAGATACTAACCCTCAGGTTTTTTATAGAAGAAAAAATTCCCATATACCCCGACTAAAGCTTTAGCAGGCTCTAAACAATTTCTACAATGAAATTGCATCTACAATGCATGTTTTCCAGTGCTGTTGAACCTGGCAGCACAGTAAATTGTATGGGCCATAAAGACAGCTGGGCAGTAGTTGTTGGGTTACCACTGTGCACATCAGATGTCCTTAATAAATAGTTTTGTCTGTTGGGAGACATAGGACAGAAGACTGGCATATAGTAAAGACTTCCAGAGTTCATCTCCATTCATAGATCAACCAAAACAGAACTCCCAAGAGAAAACAAAATAGTATTATCCTTTCTTCAGGGATAAATCAAGACAGAAAGGCCAGGTGCTTTTGGTTCATGGGACACCCAAAGAGAACTGAAGGGCAGGCCTCCATTGCAGGTTCCTGTGCAGAGACACCACGTAGCTTTATGAGCACTGCATACCTGTTGGCTTCCTTCACGCTGAGTGCCACAGTGCCAGGACTAACTTACCAGCTGGTAGCTGAATGAAGGAGTTTAGCATTAGTTCACGTATCTCCACAAAACACCCAAACCAATTGGAGCAATTCTGAGCACTTCCGAGTATCTCTGAGACTCACTGAAAGGGCGCTACAGCTGCAGCAAGGGAATGCAAAAAGACCCTTTTCAGTTCTCTTCTGCAAGCCTAAAGATCCTATGCTGACAACAAGGTCATCTATCTCAGATCAAGGTTTATTATTTTTGTGAAACTCAGATCACTCAACACCTGGAGGCAATTTCCTAAGCATCTGCACTTTTACAATGTGAAGCCAAGGTGGGATGAAAGGGCAAACCCCAGTCAGCGCTCAGAAAACCTGGCACTCCTGGGCTTTGCAAGTTTGCCTTAGCTGAGTCAAGTTGTCATTTGCAGGGTATCCATGAAATGCTTCTGGTTTAAGTGAAGCGACACTGTGGTTGTGATTTTCCTTTCGTTATACAGAACACCCGTATTTTAGAAAATTTCAGTCACATTTCATCCTGGCCTTAAAAATTTATGTTGTCATAAAAAGTGGATATAACACGAAAAAGCAGCACTGCGAACAGAGGATACAAATACACTAGTGAAATGTAGAGAGGCCCATGGGTTGGCCATCACTCATCCCACACCCAGGCTAGCTTGCACACTCACAGTCACAGCTCAGGCACGGTTCAGGAGCTGGACGGTTGTAACAGACATTTTGGATGTGGCCACGCAGTTTTGGGGGAGAAGGGTGCTTACCTGTGTGGCCATCAGGCATGCCACAGCTCTAGACCATGGGGCAGAAAGCAGTCCTTGAACTATTTTTTATTCACAGTCATGCCATTTTAGGATTTAGCTCACCAGGACATGAAAGAACAAGAGCAAATGAGGTTCTCAGCAGCACTTCAGACATCAGGACTTAGCAGGAGGCAGTGAATTACTGTAAAAAAGTCAAGATTCAATTTAGGACACTGTCTACATCAACATGTCAACATGTGAGGCAAAGGAGCAGTTCAATTTTTATTACCTGAGACCTTCTTGGTGCCTTCTCTGGCTTCTGGATAACAGTGCAAAAGACTTTGGGTCTTTTCTGTGCATTTCTCACAGCAACACGTAAACATCTTGTGCACGCCAGAACATGTGTTTGGGCAACCAAGCTGAGCTCATTGGCTGTGCTGACAAGCTCTCCACTGACCATGATGGTCTCCTGTGTAAACTGCATACTAGATGTTGGCATGTAGACAATGAAGTTCAGGAGTTTTAATATAGAGCTGAAACCTACCCCAACTTTCTAAAGGACCAGTCGTTACATTTAGCATAAATTTCATTACTTTAAAAAGACAGGCAAATAAAATCATATAGTGGTCTTAATGAAGATGATTATAAAGAAAAAATCAGAATACTACTCTCATTTGTTCTATTCAAACCACAGAGAGGTACAGATATCAAGGGCTACCAGTGTTTATTTCCATACTTTGTAATACTCTTCATTCTGCCATTCTGGGTACTGAAACTTTGTCTATGTGAGATGGCATTTTTAGAGAAGGTCATGAATGGATCACATCTGAGGATGCAGCACTGGTCTCTAACATTTTTTAATATTTGTATAGAGCATAGAAAGTAAAGGTGGCAATAAATTCCCAGGTCGTATCTAGCCTGCTACTGCTCTCTCTACAACAGTGACAATGAGTCTTCTCAGTTGGACATGCTGCAATGTGAGAACTTCCAACTGAAGAAATGAAGGGGCAGTAGGAAGAAGAGAGAGGCTTGGCAAATGGTTGCCTAAGAGAATTTACTGAACATGCTCAGACTTGCCAAACTGAGCCCAAATACATGACCTGGCATCTGTCAGGATGTGTCCATGTCCACTATATGCTCAGTCTCATGACAGACATATTGTCGGGCAGAGAAGCCTGACTCAGAGACCTCTTGTCCACTTTGCAGTTGACAGTCTGCTGGATCATAGAATCACAGACTATCTCAAGTTGGAAGGGACCCATAGCTGGGTCACAGAATATCTTGAGTTGGTGAGGGATCCAGGGAGCATTCCTCACCTTGTCATTGTCATCCCATTTTTTTGGTCTTGTCTGCTTACTTTTGTAACACTTTCAGCATGTGCTGCTAAACTGGGTCCAGTTTTGAACTATGCCTTCTTGAAAACTCAAGCAACCATGGTTCAACCTCCCATTCAGAAACTTGGGAGACTAAATGACTCTGTGCACCTTGGATTAAGCAGTGTTTTTCTAGTCACAGCAGCAAGCTTTAACAAAGTATTTTAAATGAGCAGAACTTTATTAGAGGGAAGGGAGGGAAGGAAACAGAAGGAAGCATTATTCTGGGAAACCTGAATTAGAGGTCAGCAAGTCCTAGCCTTGCTCCTCAGCATAGTTATTAAGGAATTAGCCTGGACCCAGCTTTCTGCTCACAGCTGTGATGATGCTGAAGGGACAGCTGCTCCCCTCCTCCCTGGTCGCATTCCCCTTGAAGTGTGCTCATGCTCAGGTTGGTTCAGTGGGGTGACTGGTCATTTTCAGGGCTCTGAGTACCACATAGATAATGATACCAGACTTGCTGCTGGTGAATCATGTCTCTATGGAGCCCTCGGGCTAGACAGATGCTCCCAGTTGCCCAGACTGGTACCTGGTAGCCTCCATGCCATAGGTTTTGCCATGGACTACTGTGGATCATGCAGTATCACCTCTTGCTTACAGCTGGGGACCTGCTCCCATCTGTAGTCATCACTCTCTCAGGCTACCTCCTCACGTTCTCAGGGCCATCCACTTGGAGCTTTCCTGAAAGCTAGGAGTGGCTCTCCTTAGGCTCCTTTAGGTGGACTCTACACCATTGAAGAGAACCAGCCATCAACCCTTCTGGGTGCAGCAGTTGTCTCCTACTATGCGTTTTCACTGTACCAAGGCCAAAAAAATGTAAAGCTTCTAGCTATTACTAATGTAAGTAATAAAGATGGTTTCGATAATACAATACTACATTGTCCATGAGATGATTATAACTCTGCCAAATGGCCAAAAGTGATGGGAGTGCAAACAGGGAGGTGTGATAAAAAAAACCACCGTAGCTGGTGAACTGGTGAAGCACTGGCCTTTTTGCAATGGAGAGTGCGGTGGGTAACCATCACCCCTCTGATACCCAGGAAGAGGTATGTGTGCTCAGGTACAGGGGGAGGCATGATGCAGAAGCAGGTTAAGGAAAGGAAACATGGAACAAGGGTGGAAAAGGATGAGCAGAGCACATGATGTGAGATGGGACAGGAGAGCAGGACGAGGCAGAGAAACAGATGATCTGAGACATGGTACAGCCATTTCCTACCCACTATGTTCCATCTTCCTTGAGGATACCCCCCTCTTTTACTTCGCCACCTTCAAGTCTTCACTGCCAATACACTCAGTGTCCATGGGGCTGCAGGACTGGACACCTTCCTGGACAGACACAGTGTCACCATTGCTAGTGACATCCAAAAGAGCCTGAAAATCCTTGTTTCTAACCAGTACCTCTCCTCCTCCTCCCTCAGCATGCTTCGGTGCTGATATTAACCTTGAAGGTCCTTCCGACAGGACAAACTGCATTTGGTTCAAGTTTGCGAAGTGCTATTTTAATCCATACTTGTATTTCTCCAAAGTCTTGCTAACAGGTCCCAGGATATATTCTCCTCATTACGTGTTACAGGAACTCCCTTTGAGCTGTCTCCACTCCCTGTGCACACAGAGCAGCAGATATGGAGTTAACTGAGCTCCTCACAGCATTCAAATTTTTGAAAAATGGGCCATGGGCATTGTAGCTTTCAGGATGTTTCCTCCTGTGCGGAGAAGGCATGGAGCTGGAGCGCGCTGTGGGTGGCAGACGTGAGTGACAAGGTACAAAGTTCAGGCTGGTCTGACTCGGCTGAAGCTGCAACTGAGTTAAGGGCAGCAACACTGGGAATGGAGAAATGTCTCTGTTGGGTACGATAATGGAGTGTGAGAGATGTTAGGAGGTGAAAGCCATGGCAGACCAAGCCAGCAGCTTGAGCCTGTGAATGCTCATCTCCATGTGCCCCTCATCCAGGCTGCCTCGCGCCCAAGGATGTGATTCATGGACATACAGTAATCAAGGGAAAAGTAAAATATTTGACATTCACCCCACCCTTTCACAGCAAAAAAATGTGTTGGCTTTCATGTCCTGCAGGCAACTCACTCATGTATGTTGTGCGTTCCTTGGAGCAAGGAAACAACTGGTGGTATTTCACTGGAGAAGAGAAACACCCGAGTGGTGTCAAGGATCATGCAAGATGAGAAGGAGAAGAACAAACAATCTTCAGGGCCCAGCACTAGGAGAGGCTGTCCTCAGGGCTGGGACGAGCCAGCAGCGCAAGGGGCATCAGGCTGGAGCTGACAGTGAAGTGGTATGAAACAGAGACTTTCCCTGTGGAAGAGCCCTGCTTCACATAAAAAAACCCCAAAACTAAAACCAAATTCAGCTTGTTGCCATGTGCATAGCTCAGCTCTGTTACAACTAGTGCGTGGTTTTTGAGCAGCCCTCCTCATGGCTGGAGACGGTCAGCCATTTTGTGCTTAGGCACAAATTAAAGGATGTCTTGTCTTTGTTTTCCCGTCTATCCCCTCTGTACCACGTACAGCTGATCTTTACTCATCCTTACTTCACAGGAAAGGGCAGAGCACCCAAGAATTCAAGTGCATTGCATCAGAGATAATACTTTTTTAAAAAAAGCAACACAAAAACACCACCCTGGGTGTGCGGTGACAAGGCCTCAGGTGGAGAGAGATTCTGGGACTTTGCAATATCAGTCGGGCAGTTTGGGCTCCTGTTTCAAGGGAGCTTCTTCATTAAATAGCTCCTATTTAAATCTGCTTCTCTACCACCAGAAGAACCACTCTGGGAAAACCCACTTATCTTCCTTGAGTAAGTGTGATGAGCTCACTCACGTGCACTGGATCTGCATTGCTTGAAGTTAGTAACAAACAACTTAGTAAAATAAAATTAGCATTTTAGCCATTTCTTGCTCAGATTCTCATTTTCTGATTTCCTTATCTGCATAGGAGAAAAGCAAGTAAGATCTTCTTCATCCTTTCTTGCTGTGAGGCATTAATTCCTCTTTTTTGTTGTGAGGGTGTTTTGCCATAAATGGTTTAACTTCTGCCCAGGTTGTCTTCTGAATCTCCCGCTGTTTCCCCAAACCTTTGAGAAATACAATGTTTTATCACTGCATGGGCTCCCTAACTCCCACACCGTGCTGCCTCTGGAAAATACTCCCATGGGGAAACCTATTACGTCAAGCACTTTTTAAATTACAGGGGCTTTAAGCAATCCTGGTCCCTGCCAGTCCTGATTACATTGCTGTGAGGACAGACAGACAGACAGACAGTGTGCCGCCTCTGCCGAGGCTGCCCGTCTGCCCTCTTCCCATAGGGTCAAGGCTGCTTTTTGGGGAGCAGTTTCATTTACTGCCTCTGTGACTGCTCCTTCCCTTGGTGAAATGTGAAAGGAAAAGGAATCACTCCACAAACACCCTGGCAGCTAGAGAGGGTTGAAAGTTTTCTCTGGAAACCTGCTTTATCTGAAGATTTTGGTTAATATGTACCAAAATGGTTTGCTAGAAAGTGTATCCCCTCTGGAGAGGGGAAAAAAAAAAAAGCGAGATTTTTGCTTAACACAGCAGAAATTTATTCCACCAAGGTAGCTAACAGGCCAGTGTCAGGGAACTTTGCCTAAACGAGAGTTCAAATGTCTGTTCTACAAACAGCTGGACATGAGGACAGGGACTCGACCTTTAGTCTACCGTCCGAATCTGAGTATAAAAAAAAACCCCAAAACATTTCCTGTTTAGTCAGAGCTGAATTAAAAGTTAGAAGGGAAATTTTGGCTTGGGTTGAACCAAGAAACAGAAATTTGGGGTTTCTGGAGAAGAGAAATACTTCTGTTACCGTCTAAGATATTTTTGATCTAAACCAAAATGTTTTAAGACTCTTATGGGAGATAGAACTTAACCCTTCAAAGGCTTGCTTTTGTAAATTTAGGATAATTTTAAAAGTCAAGATGCCTTTCTGCAATGAAAAGTGAAAAGTTATGTTTGGCAAATCTCAGGAAGAAATACCAAAGTAATATTTTCAGAAAATATGCTTCCATTTTGAGGGTCAATATTTTTGGCTAAACTTAACCCATATCTGTAGATTTGATCTTTCTAAAGGTGGGAACTTTTTTTTCAGGAAAAAAAGTACTTTTTGTAAAATTAAAGGTAAAAAGCTTCCACATTCTCTCATCACACCTGGAATAAGGACCTTGACCATTTGTCTACATTGGCGTAGGTGTGCTTCTCCCTCACTCGTATTATTTTTTAATCTCTAAAAAACAGTGTTTTCCTCCTGTGGTAAAAAACCCCCAAACCCAACAGTTTTCTGGTCAGAACTCTTGCCAGGCTGTGCCCTGTCTCCCAGCAGGGGTGAACTCCATTGCAAACCTACTTTCCCATCAAACGCCTGACCAAGGCATGGGAGCAATTTAGGAACGGGAACACTGTCAGCAAGCCCACACGCACTTCCCCGTCCGCTGGCGTCTCACCAGGCTGCTGACAGCGGAAGAGACAGCAGAGGAGTTACCTAAGACGTGGCACAGCCTCCTGGGGGCTAATTCCTGAAGAAAGCAAGCCAAAATTATCCTCTAGATTTTGCATCTTTTAATGTCCCAGGAAGAGAAAAAACCACTGTTAAACTGCTTTTGGTGAATAAAGTATCAGGGCACGTAGCCGTAGGTGAGTGCGTGTTTAATTTCTTGAGCTGGATGCCAGTCACACTACAGTGAGTAATATCAGCCGGGTTATTGCTATTCTGCCACTCCTGCAGACTCAGAGGACGGCAAGCCGAAATCCTTGCCCTTATCTGTTCTGCCTGTTTGCTCTTGTGAAAAGCAAGGGGCTGGTTTTTGAGCAGGACACGTTTTCGAGGGCTCATTGTCAACAGCTGTAGCTGCTCTGAGCACAGTTCACACCCGAAGGCAGGTCAGCGAGCATTATTGTCACTTCCCTTGGAAATGTACTGAGAAACGCCAGCGGTGAGATTTTATGTAACGCAGCGATGTGGTGCGGCACTCTGCAGGCAGTTTACCGGACCTTGTGATTTAGACTAGCGTGAATAAGCAAGGTTACTTTATTAAAAGCTAACTCCTGCCTCTACAGTATTGCCGAAACAAAAAGTTTTACGTGATCTCAGCATCAGGCGTGCCGGTTTTCAACAGCAACCTGATGCACGTGGGAACCCCAGTTTCACAGACAGGGCACATGCCATAAATTCATGCTAAAAAATAGGCTTTCCCTATATTTATAGGCACAGGATGTTGCCACGCATGTGATGATTGTATTTTTGGATATTAAAACAGTTCCCTTCCGTGGGCAGAAACCTTATTGCCCCCAAATAAACACTATGAAACCAAAATATATGCCAAGGGAATACTGGCTTCAATATAAACTGTGTAAATTCTGGCTCCTTAACTGGTACCTTGCTTGTGTAATAACCACTGAGTCAGTGCATGACCCTGAAAGCTCAGTCCTTGCCTCCCCAGGTGTCGTGGGGAATGCGGAGGCTCATCTCCCCAGATGCTAATTCTCAGAACTGTGTAGTGAAGTATAACACAAGAAAGGGCAGGACGAAGCTTTGCATCATTTTTTAATTCAACGACTCATTCATTCAAATAAGATTTACGAAGGCATTATGCAATTTTGCTGTACACAGTCATCAGGGGGGTGTGATGAATATCTAATACACAGATTGAGAGATTTAATTGGCTGCAGATCACCTTATGACCATGGTCGGAAAGCAAACAGGGACTGCATACCAAATAAGCTTATAATAAAACGTGTTGAAGTCTCTGACTCAGTTGTTGTCTTATATAAAAGAGAAATCCTAGAGAATTGTGAAACCTTGTGCATTATGCAAGGAGGGAGTTTAATTACTTTTACTGAATTTATAGGTATTTTTGCATGGCTAGCAGCTTTTAATTACTCATTGCGTTTTGAGCACTTAAAATCAGAAATAACAACTGCAGGTAAGTTTGTCCTTGATAGTGCTTTTAGAATAATGGAAAATTAAACCTATCTGTACAAGTTATTTCACAGTGATATTTTAATTCATATACATAATATAAAGAGAGAAAAACAAAAAAAAATCTTATTCACTCATTTCTTCCTGAAAAGTTGCCAAAGAGATTAAATAACATTTCTCATCAATGACGTAACAGCATATTTACTTCAATTAGAAAGGTCCTCCCAATTTGAAACAAATTGCAAATGTATTTATTTATGTAACTAAAGAGCGTTTCAGAAAGTTATAACACACCACATCTATTTTCCAGCTTGCAGTTTACTGGGAATGCTGACATAGTTTCTTGCAAATAAAAGGTGGAAAAAATATAAAAATATAATATTTCTTGCTAAATGTATAAAAATCTAATAATAAAAACTTGACACGTGGATTCATTGGAAGAAAAAGCTAGGTTTTTTCACATTTAAAAATTCTATATGTATCATCAAGAAGGAAAAACAGAAACTATGCCTCATCTTCCAAAGCTGTTCAGTGCTAATGGAGTGAAAGACACAGTGATTTGAAATTTTATTACACGGACCTCTGCAACCATTCTTTCTATAGAAAATACCAGAAGAAGAACAAGTGAAAACAAGTGAAAATGCATTTGATAATGACTCATACTTCCATCGGTAAACATGGCACAAGCACTCGACACAAGGAAATGGAAGTCAGATCTGGGGAGTTATGGGAAGAAACATAATGTACTTTAGAAAATTGCCGATTATGTCAAGTAATGCTGACCCCAGCCGCCCTCGTCCCGTAACACAGTCACCTTGCCCATGGCACTGGCAGACACCGAACTTAACCAAATCCTCAGTTACACTTGTGTTGCCACTATTGGATTTAATTTACTTAATTGTTTGTTCAGTAGCTAACTAGTTGTGTGGAACTAAGAGTGGGATTCAGGTGTCTGATTGTCAATACCAGTACTACTCAATGCTTGGGATCGTATCTCCACTGATTTTATTAACCAGCAGGGGCTACAGAGACTAAATTGTAG
>VWZZ01004492.1:78781-93715 GCA_013399095.1 Psophia crepitans
TCCTCTCCTCTCCTCTCCTCTCCTCTCCTCTCCTCTCTTTCTTCAAAAACCTTGGACAAGTTCAGGAGATGACTGTAGTAACTTCTTTCTGCATGAAAGTGGTAATTAGGTTTCTGCCTCAAAGGTGCAAGATGACTTTAAAAAATAATTAGTTTAACTTCAAGGTTTACTCCTGAAACCAGGTTCTCCTGGTATCCAGGGGGAGGTGGCAGGATGCAGAAGGCATTTTGGGGTTGGACGGCATGGTGGCCTGGACCAACACCACAATGACGGTACCAGCGCCTGTGCTTGGACCTGTACCCTGCAAGCTTGGGGCTTGCTAGTGCAGACACGCCTGACGAGGCCAGGATTTCAGTTCCTTCCACCTACCCCCAAGTAAAACCAGCCCCCAAATTAGATGAAGCTCACTCATCCCACCACCGCATATTTATGCAGTCTTGCCATTCTCAGGCAAAGTTTTCAGCCAAGTGGTGAAGAATTTGATGCTAAACACTAAAGAAAAACAGAAGGATAAGAGCCAGTGGTGAAGAGCTGCAAATCCCAGCAGTCTGCGGTGCCTCCTGCCTGCCCCAGTTTTGGGTTACATCGCGGGTGTGACTCAGCCAGGGAGAGGGATCGCCGGGAGGGGTAGGAAATAAATGTGTTCGGAGGAGGAAATTGAAGAAAAGTGTTTTCTGTAGGGGAGTAGGACAGTATGTAGGACTGCATGGTGGAAATCCAACATAAGCCTCATGCAAGTCTAACTTCTGTGATCCCCCACGACTGTCTTCTCATTCCTTAAGTAATTGAGGCTTCAGTTCGGCAAAGCATTTAAGCTCACGCTTCATTTTATGCTGCCAGTAAGTGCTTTGCTGAACAGGAGCTTAAAGTATCAGGCTTGTTGCATGAGATTTATCTCACCTAGTTTGAGACATTTGCAGTGCAGATATCTACACTAGAGCTAGTGACCCCAGGTTCTTCTCATTATTAGTGGGGACAACAAAGCATTTCTGGGGTGCTGTTCTTTGGGCCTGTTCTGCCTTAGAATGAAAAATAGCATTCAGTAGAAGTGTTTGCAAGCAGAGCTTAAAATAGCTAGATCAGATGTAAACATCTTCAGTCCAGGTACCTACATTCATATACCTGAATCACAAGAACCTCTGATGACACGTAAGTAGAAAAAAGCACACCGGTTGGAAGGTATCAGGCCAATGCAAATGGAATTTTTCTAGAGAAATGAGATGAAAATTATTTTCTCGGTGAGAAAGTTAGTTTTAATTGTTTTTCAAGACAAATAGCGGAAGAAAAGAATAGACCATTGTGATTGGCTTATGTAAGGTGTTATTTCTTTCATACTTCCATTGTCTGAAATTGCTTCTCTGCCTCCATCGGTTACTGAGGGCTCCTGCTCACCAGCCTAGCTTTTAGAGAGCTGCAGTTAGGTAAGACTAATCTCCTCTTGTGTCAGACAGATATTTTTGGGGAAGGAATCTCAAACATTTAAGACATTTCTTCAGAGTTATTCAGCTCAGAACTCGTGTTATTCTGAACGTTGAAGACTGTTGCTCTCCCTGCATAAGCAAACGGGATGTAAACTTCTGGGAATTATTGCAAATATAGGAATGCCTGGAATCCCTGTGGGAAATAATTGCAAAACCTTTAATCCTTGCTATATCTGAGAGCACATATTTTTGTTTGCTTGATTAGCAGTGGGAGAGGATGACTGATTAGCATGTTGGACAGGAAAGCATTGCACTGTTTCACTGTTTGCCCACCACAAACTGCCTCTGGGAAGATGCTGGTTCCTGGGCAAACACCACTGAACAGAAGAATCACAGAATCACACAATGGTTCGGGTTGGAAGGGACCTCAAAGATCATCTAGTTCCAATCCCCCGGCCATGGGCAGGGACACCCTCCACTAGACCAGGTTGCCCAAAGCCCCATCCAACCTGGTCTTAAATAATTCCAGGGATCCAGGACCCTCCACAACTTCTCTGGGCAACCTGTTCCAGTGCCTCAACACTCTCATGGAGAATAATTTATTCCTAATATCTAATCTAAATCTACCCTTCTTCAGCTCAAGGCCATTACCCCTTGTCCTATCACTCCATGCCGCTGTAAACATTCTGTCGGCAGCTTTCCTGTAGGCCCCTTTAGGTACTGGAAAGCCATAATTAGGTCTCCCCAGAGCCTTCTCTTCTCCAGGCTGAACAAACCCAACACCCTCAGCCTGTCCTTGTAGGAGAGGTGCTCCAGCCTGTGATCAACTTTGTGACTTTGTGGTCCTCCTCGAGACCCACTCCAACAGCTCCATGTCTTTNCCAACCAGCACCCCCAAGTCCTTCTCCTCAGGGCTGCTCTCAATCCATTCTCCGCCCAGCCTGTAGTTGTGCTTGGGATTGTGCTGACCCACATGCAGGACCTTGCACTTAGCCTTGTTCAGCTTCACACGGGCCCACCTCTCCAGCCTGTCAAGGTCCCTCTGGATGGCATCCCTTCCCTCCAGTGTGTCGATCGCACCACACAGCTTGGTGTCATCAGCAAACTTGCTGAGGGTGCACGCGATCCCACTGTCCGTGTCACCAACAAAGATGTTAAATAGTGCCGGTCCCAGTACCGACCCCGAGGAACACCACTCTTCACTGGCCCTTGGTGTGCAGGAGTGGGGACAGGAAATGTGTGACAACTGCAGAAACAGCAGCAGCAACCGTAGTTGTTGAAAGCACAACACAACAGCAAACACACTTTTGTTAAAATTAAGGAGATGGTGCTTAACATGGTCTGATGCCTACAGCAGGAGGCAGGGATGCTCATTCAAGCACTGAATGGAGGCAGTAAGTCAGGAGTAAAATTGCTTGACATTTCCTTCTATGACCGGTGGACAACTCCAGAAAACAATTCATCCTATGCCAAGGAAAAGATTTAAAAATTGTGGGTTGAATTGCTCTCTGAATACACCAGCTTCTTTCTAACTGCAAGGAAGTCACCAGATCCTTAACCGAGGTGGATAGTCCAGTCTTTAAATGTTACTAATATAAATGATGTGCTTAGCACTGGAAAAGTCTGCACTTCTACAACATCTACCAAAATGAGGGCCATGCTGAGATTGTTGCTTCTATGTGCTACCTCAGGGCAGCTGATAACAGAGCTCTGTGAAACCTACAGAAGGAAAATTCATGTACAGGACCACAACACATAGCTCTCTTTTGATGTTTAAAGCTTCCTGATTCTAACACACGATAGAGCTTCCACCACAAGCAGTAGTCTGGGAGCTACATGAGGACTGTATCTGGTAAAGAGTTTATTTTACTTGGGGACAGATTCTGTCTGGGTGTTTTGTGGGACTCGAAGAAGAGGAAATGATTCACTGACAAAGGGGGGAACAGATGCCTTGACTCACAGTTTCCTGATCTAACCACTAGACAATTCCCCTAGCAATTCCTTAGTGCATCAAAAGGATGGATTAGTTTCTTGATTGCTTAAACATCATGAAATAGTTGTCCTGGATTATACATGCAAGCTTACCATACTGCCTATTGAGAAAAGATCTCTAGGTTTGATTCTTCAAGTTTGTAGAAAAAGTGCCAAAGTAAGTGTATTTGCCCAACAATCTTCTTGATACTAACGGAACCGAAGTGCCAAGTCTGCTGCACTGCTTTTCTCATATGGACAGGGCTGGGGGCTTTGGGGCTGATATACTCAAATCTCAGTTCATAAAGTTCCAAATATAACAGAACATGGTTTTTTACACAGAAGGAAAAAAAGAAATTTAAGACATTACTGTTCAATTAAGTCATTGTGCAGTTGCACATACCTTCCAGTAAATACAGTTTCTTTCCATCTATGGCCACTATAAATTGTTTCTAGATCATACAAGGATAATTAAGAGTGCTTTATGAAGCGTGGATGCCAAAAACCTTATAATTACATTTAAGCTGTCAGCTGTACTTGAGAGTCTGAAACTAAACTCCAATGCTACCAGATTGTCTCATATATGCAGTTTCTTTCATCAATTCTTTCCCCTGAAGAGAAAATAACTATTTTCAAAACGAGTTTGCTTATGTTGACAAATCAGTAGACTGATTTGTCCACGGGAGCTGTCGCAGGAGCCTTCGAATTCATTCCCCGTGCAATGTTTCCCCGTGGCTGCTTTGCAGGCCGAGTTTAGTTTTAGGACTGTGCCATCTGCTGTTGGAATCGCAGATTTCCTGGGTCTGCACAGTCTGCAACCACCAGCTCGGACAGTCTGGCCCTGCATGGCTGCGATGTGTTCCCGTGTGAGGGACAGGCCCTGTAGGGTGACTCTGTCTGCCATCCCCGTCGGAGGCTTCAACCTTTCCTGGATGATTTATTCCACTGTTTTGAAGGGCTCTCCTTTGGCACGGACGTGCAAGGGCCTCCCTTTGTCCCTGTTTCTCAGAAGTAATTTCATCGAAGGTGGTATGACACACAAAGGATGCAGGGCCATATTCTGCAATGTTAAATTTTAACAGGAAATTGAACTTCCTTTCTGCCTTTCAGTTCCATGAGTAGGGAATGTGCACAGACACCCAAGGAGTGGGCAATTTCAACATGTTTGCTAGCTCTAGGTACCACTGCAATTGCTGTTGAGTGAGGCTGTAGCTCCAGGTGAACTGAGCGGGAAGGGAAGAGGCATGTTGGAGCCTGGCCCCACAAAACAAAGAGCAAAGGGCATCACAGCTTCTCAAGGGCAGTGGGGAGCACCCCTCAGCAACATGGCGATGCTGGGTCTCAAAAAGTGGTTTAAACCCAAGATACTTCTTGAAATACCCCATGGGATAGTCCGTCAGTGCCCCTCTACCTGATCCTCATGATGGGGCTACTGCCATTCCTGAGACTCAAGAAATTCACTTGCTCACAGCACTATTTTTCTGACGTGAGGAAAACGTGGCCCACTGGATCACATTAGCCCTGCCTGTTTTTTTCTGTAAGCTGCCTTGGTATATGCATTAGTAACACTGTTATTCCAGCTGCATTTCTAATCACACAGATGGGCTCTCTTAGATCTCACACAGTGGTGCTGTGTTCAGGGGTCCAAAACTTTCATCTGACTTAGGGCTGTTATTTGGGCTCTGCTGGGCAAGAGCAAAAGCTCATGACAGTGCTCTGCTTTCAAGGTCTGATCTTCCACAGAGATATTTCCAGACTCTTGCAATGGCATCTTAACAGTCTGTGATGCCCCCACCCCTCATCTGTGCATTCACACAGGACCACGCATTGAATGCATCGCATGCCTGGTCCCTAAGGCACTCCCCCACGCAGTACTGTCTGCTGGGGGCTTCACGTAGCACAGCGTGCCTCTGCAGGGGTCCAGTGCAGACCTCCTCGCTAGTACCAAACAAGCCACTTCTTGATCTGGAAACAGCACCGGCACATCGCCATAGTACCGCAAATAACCCAACTGGTCCTGTTGGGAGGCAGAGTGAATGAGGGTATACACTGTACAGCTTTACTGCAAGGAGAGCATTTCACCCTCCAGCACAGACCCCACATTTGTGCACTTGGAGCAAGCTGCGATAGCTTCAATGTGTCAACGAATCTTGTGGCTGAGACAGGAACTGAGTGTCCTCCACCGGGAACTGGTATTTTCATTTGGGCTTGGACACAGACAGCACACAGCAGGATTGGACCATCAGAGCACACTGAATTTCCAGTAAAAAAGTGCTAGCAAAGTTCAAAATGCCATCAGTTTTCTGAAAAATTAGTTCTTGGAATAAACACTCTGCTCAGGTGAGTATCGCCTTAGCTGGGGCTTGGCTTGGTGCCACCTGCACCACATCCCAGTGCCCTCCTCTAAGTGCTAACTTGGCAGTCATGGTTTGGTCAGCAGCGTGATAAATGAGTCTGAAAATTAGCTGCTGAGGATTGAAATAAAGTACTAGTTTCTGTTCTTGCTTGTTGAAGACTCTCGTCGTTTGTAGATCAGCATCTCAGAGGGGCTGCTTGTGCATGAGAACAAGAGGATCGAGAACAAGGAGTGAACTCTGACCACTGCCTTATATTATACTTTAGTTCCCATTGTTTATATGCTAGTAGCACCACAGAGCTATTAAAAACTAGACTGAACAATAGAGATACTTATTGCTGACATTGCATTACGCTCTCAACCACAAGTATCTCTTATCTGACAAGATGAAAACAATACCACTTTGGGAAAACTGAAAACAACTGTGCATTTGGGTAGTCAGATTCCTCATATGGGTAACCCACATCCTCCAAAGGAGCACAAATCGTCCCAAATGTATTTTCAATTTAAAAATTTCAACAAGAGGCATCTTCCTGGTGGTCACTGCAAAGCGGGGATGCTGTGCTCCATACCTGTCTATGGCAGCTCAGGAACTCGGGTGGCTGGTGTACAGATGAGTTCTCCAGGGAGACAGTCATATTTCAAGAGACACAACTGATGTGGAACTTTTTAATCCCACTCCTGGTTCCTGTTAGAATTACATCGAACTGCCTCACATCACTAGCACGTTTATCTGCTGACACTGTTAGGAAAGGAAATGTCTTACGTTTTAGACACAGAATGATGTTAGCAGTTAGTTAATAGGGGTTTGTTACTGGGAGTTGTAGGACCTGGCATCTTTGGCATCTAGACTGTATAATGAGAGGGAGTTATATGCTTAGACATCAAATGGAGAAAGGCCAGGACACCACGCAAGAAGCTGTTTAAACAAGCTGGTTAGAAATACTGAGAGATATATGCCTTAAATCCCATTCTGCTTCAGGATTTAGGCAGGTTTTAAGGCATGGTTTTCTCTCTACAGCATGAAGAACTCCCAGATCAATAAGCATCATTAATACTCACAGTTGGCATGACACCAGTGCTCCCCAAATACCTGGCCCCAAAGTTGTAGGTGTCCATCCTGACATCTACAGCTCCTGCACTGAGCTGGCTACGCTAGCCTGTGGCTTGCAGGAACCTGCCCTGATGCTGCTCAGAAATTTGGAAGTTAAAACTGAGGCTCACAGGGAGAGCGAAGCGCAGTGGTGCCTGGAAAACTTATTGTCTCTTGTAGCCCATGGGCTGGTGGAGTCTGGGGAAGGCTGGTCTGAGGAGACAAGCAGATGAAGGATGTGAAAGAAAAGCCATTAACTCCTGAGACAAAATGTCTTGGCCAGAGTTACCTGGCAGAGCTGGGTGGTGAACACGGCCCCCGAGTGGCACATAAACCAGAAGGTTATGTTTTCTAGTAAAATGGAAAATATCAAGAATATAAAAAAATGCCTTTTGCAGACTGAAAATGTGGCTAATATTGCTGTCCCTCCTCCACTCCACTGAATCATCTTAGAACTTGCTTGTAACAGCAAATGATTCATTTTCCAACAGAAACATGACAAAGTGTCAGCAGAGACCCCTGACACAACGATGGCCAGCATTTCCTTCCAGGATTTGAGCTTTTCCCACAGGACATGCTGTCCACTCCAACCCCTTTTTCTGTGGGATCTGCCTTCCCCAGCGCTGCCTGGAACCTGAGGCTAATTAGAGGAGAGCTGTTAGGAGGTTACGTGACGCTGAAGACCTTTCCCAGCTTCCCTGACTTCAGGAGGTTTCAGAGCGGGTCTTGGATCAACAGCAGGACTACAAATGAAACAGGAGGGCTGAAAGCAGGAGGCAGAATCAGCTGTCACTTTTTGACCAAGAAGGCTTCAGCCAGAGCAAGCTGTGATGGCAAGAGAGTTCCTCCTGGAGAGGGACCTCGGGGTCCAGCCATCGCTGCCGTTTTCTCTTCATTGGGTGGACCCAACGGAGCCATCTGCCCCTCTCCTGCTTGCCCCGAGGCCACCATGGCTTTGCCCGGTGGCAACATGGCTGAGGCAAAAAGCTTGTCCTGCTTTGCTGTGGCTGCCTACCATTTCCAGCCTGGATTTCCTCCTCCTGAGACACTTTGCTACCCACATTCCCGAGCTAGGCTTAAAAATAGGACTGCCTCTGATTCATGCTGGGCAAACAGATTTCAGGTCCCTGTTCTGCATGCGTTGAATTGCTTGTTTCGCGTGATATCTAAAGATCACAGTAAGCTGTGGGCAGCACAGTCATCGATAGCTGAGAAAAGAGCCATCTCATCTCTGGAGATGTCCTGTACAGTGAATTTAAGCTCAATACCCTACATTGAGGAATACGCCATATGAAAGAAACCTGCAGTGTAGGGAACAGCTACAGGACTTGAGCATTGTTTAAGCATGCTTTCCTACAGAGGCTTGGAAAACTACAAGCTACTCCCTTCTGAAAACCACCTGCCAAACACAGGCTCCCCTTCCAAAATGCTGCGTTATTTGGGAAGAAATGTGGAGGAACAAATAACCCAATGCCTGGGAGTCTCCGAAAGCACTGCTGCAACAAAATGTTGTTGTATGGCACGGCTGGCAAGGTGGTGCAAGAACGGGGTGGTGGGATGGCTTTGAATGCTAAATTATGTCATGATTTAAGGGAGACAACCCCAGAAATTAAATGTTGCCAGTCTAAGTTACAATATAGTTGCCATGGCAATTATAAAATGGGAAACCATCGCTGTCATTGCTTGCTTTGTCACATGCCTTATGGTGAAATAAAATAGAATAGAATAGAATAGAATAGAATCATTAAGGTTGGAAGTGACCTCAAGGATCATCTAGTCCAACCATCCCCCCACCACCTATTACATAAAGTCTCCCTGGGTTAGGAAAGGAGACAAAAAGACGTTGGGTTCGTCCTGAGAGGCTGCAGTTTTTTGGGCAGGGCGACCAGAGGAGCAGCAACCCCAACAAATCCTTCAGGTTGCTCTGATTCTGGCTGGATCCTCGGGGCACACCTCAGGGACACAAGCCTGGGATCTATACAAAGCAGCAGTTTGAAAAACCTCAGGGCTTAGTCATTAATAGAGATTTCTTCTGCAGGGCCAGATCCAGAAGCTTCTTTGTAATGACTCCAGGCCTTCAACCTGGCTGCTGATTCAGCCCAGGTCTCCTGGCCTTCCCTCTGGAGCACGAGCTCCGGTGATGGGCCAGCTCTGGGTACTTCACTGTGGTCTTTTACAGCCACACGTAGAATTTCTCTGCCTCCAATGTGAAAACACTGAACACAAACCAGGCCTGAGCAACCAGCTGCATGTCTACCGTGGGCAGAAGACATAGGCATGTACCTACAGAGCACCATGCAAATACAGACTCCATAAGCTACGTTTATTCTCAGGACGTATGCCAGGAATATAAGAAATCAAATGTATAATAGTCCTTCATTACAGACAGCGATACCGCAAACAGTGCAGAAGCAGATTTTAATCCACTGACCCCACCTGCCGTACAGATAGGATGGGGCAGACCATCTGAGAGCAACTCTAATGCATCAGGGTTTGTCTGCTCATGTTGTCATACTGACCAAGGCTACCAGCCTGTGCAACAACCATAAATCTCTTCAGGATCCTCAAAAAGTTCTATCTGTAAGAGCTCCAGATTCCCTGTTAATCACAAAAAGATTAAACTTCTTCTTCTTCCCAACACTGCGATGAGATTAGTCTGAGCTGACAAGATAGACTAAGTGCTGCAGGAACATTATTTCTCCCCATGAGAGGAAGGAACAGGACAGTCACCTGCTGGCAACCAGCAAGTCATGCTAGTTTGTGGAGTTGTTTACTCTAGTAATCCAACAAGTATTTTTTAATTGAAATTAGTAAACTGGCTAGGAAACAGGAAAAACATGAGCAGGCAGCTCCACTGGAGCCTCTAATGCATTGGTGAGGAAAAGAGAGCTAACGTGATCCCACAATATATGTACTAGAAACAAGTGAATAGCTTCAAGAGGCTGAAGATTACCTCTCCACATGATGATGCAGAAAAAGGATGTCAAGGGGATGTGCAAAATAAAAGCACCCAAAAAGAGCATGAGACCTGGTGGAAATGCCTTTTGGTGAGAACTATAAAGAGATTTAATATCTTTTATTTATCAGAAGCGAGTTTAAGAGGTAACATACTTGTGACACCGAAGCACTTTCTCAGGAAGAATACAGCAGCTATGAGAGGGATATCTCCGTCAGAGAAAGTCACAGAAACCATTGGTAGGAAACTGAAACCAGGTAACATTAAGCTGGCAACAAGATGTAGGGGTTTTTCACACGGAGGATAACTAAACATGAGAAGAAACCATGAAGGATGTGGTGGATGCAGTACATCTCTCAGACCTTCATGCCTCCAGATCGAAGTGGCAGATCCTGTTCAGATACAGAGGTTACGTGAGCGTATCTAGGGAAAACTTTGTGGCCTTTGGTACCTAGATTACATGAGAACGTGATACTGTCTGAATGCTGTAGCATAAGCCATCCTTTTATCAGCGGATACCTATTCATACATTTCTGACACTAAAGCCCCCTGAGGGTGAGGATCGCTTCCCTCCCGTGTGTCAGCTGCACCTCTCTGATGCTGTTTTCGATAGCAATAAACTGTGTGTCATCACCAATTTACTGTGTTCACCGTGTCGTGTGCCAGTTTGGAATAAAGCAAGGACAGACACCTTGATTTTAGGACATTTCCTTGTAGTCATCATTATCGTGAAAAGCCGCAGGCGTGCTGCTGATCTCTGATGAGGGACCTAGGAAGTTTTTAAGGCAAGAGCTTGAACTGCCTGTCAAAAGAAATAGAAAATTACCAGCTGATTTCCCAGGCAGCTGGATCCGAGGCACAGGCTGAACAGCACTGAGAACAAATATGCATGTAAAGAACATAATAACAGTCCTGTCTTCTGCTGCTAGACAAATCCATTTTTTTTTACTGTATAAAATATTTATAATAGTATGTTGTAGGTTGCACTCAGTTGTTTGGTTTTTTTAGAAGGGAAGGGAATAAATTCTCCTGCCAGATTCCCAGATCTCCCCTGCTGATGGGATACACAAAAAGCCTACCAGCGCTGCTGTATATTCAGGCAGCTCTGTGCAGGCTTTTCTTCCAGGGGAAGAGTGGGTGCTAAGGGTGCAAGCGTGACCTGGGGCATTTAACAGCTTCTTTCTGAATTGTGTGACAGGGATGCAAACCTCTTCGCCTTCAGGAAAGCAAACTACGCATATTTTTATGTCTACTTTTGCTTTGCTCTCAAGGCGTTTGATACTATCTTTAAACCAGCAGTGTTTATAGTTCTCAAGATGATGGTGTTCTGCTAAACAAGCTCTTTTGTCCCATACTGCTGCTGACAAATCTGCTAGTGAAACAATTTTACTCTTCAGTAACTTCAGTTTTGGCTCGGACTTTTTCGCTGTACCCTTTGAACCGACACCGCTGCATTAACGCCTGCCATGGCTTTGTCTACCAGCCATGTCACTGCTATATCCTATTAAAAGCAGTTGCAGCCGTGCTTACCGCTGGCTTCCTCCTTCCTTTTGAAGCAGTTTTCTTTGACTGGTCTTAATTAACGCATAGGCTGGGAAAGTGCCTTCTTTCCTCCTTTCAAGACGTTTTTGTTTCTTTGTTTTAATTTCACTTCTTTGGCTGAATAGATGTTTCCAGTATGTTCTTTATGACAATGAAAGGGAAATTGAAGCTTGCACAACGTTTTATTGGCGAAAGAAACCCAGGCCATGGCTCTTCTTTGACTGCATTACCACTGCGTGCTTATTTGACTCCACTTCTCCCTATTTAGCAAAGCCAAGTAACATGATTAAAGTCCCCTTCCAGCTTAAAGACTTTGACAGCAAGCAAAGATGGATCACTTACCAGCTGAATGAATCATGTACAGGAAACCAAGGCAAGTGTTACACATATTTACTAGGGGAATCAGTTAAGAGTGGTATGCCGAAGATCTGTAATTAATTAACACCAGTTCCATGTACTGAAACAAGAGATTGAAAAGCTATTAGATAATTAGTAAAAATCTATAAAGCTACATTCCTCAAAGCAGCCACAGATGCTGAAAGGAAACGCTGGACTGCTAGGCCAGATATCAAGCTGTCAAGGAATTAATCTTCTTATTTAATGGCAAATACCTGGCCACGTGGACAGCCATGCAAAGAGCTGAACAGCCTGAACAGACAGAGCACTCCTCTCGTTACTGGTCATTGACATGCTTTTGCCAGGCGTGCAGTTAGTGTGTGCCTCGGTTTCCTCACCAATAAATTAAACAAGCTCCATAGTTCATCAGCTTCACATGTGTCCATGGAAAGTCACTAGCACACCAGGGCTTCAGACAGGAGCAAAAATGGGAGAAGTTTGTGAATTACACAAATGTGTGATGAATACATCTCCTGCACATCAGCGGATGACCCTCAGGATTTGATGCAAAGGTTCCTTCAAGCCTGTAGAAAAGCCATGGGTTGTGAGATCATCTCAGCTTGTAAATTAGCTTCCTTACAGCAGAGCAAGAGGGTTGCGGCCGGGAGCAGAGCAAGAGGCGGGCGTCGCTGCCCTGGGGACACTACCTGTGGATGCCTGAAAAGGAGACCTGCACTTTGATCTCTGTCATGTCCGAACATCCTCCTGCCTGCACCAGAAACAACCGACCGAGGGCTCAGAAACTGGCTACTGGAGGGACAGCTTGTTCTCTCCCCTTACTCAGGGCTTTCTGAGCAGCTGTCAGAAACAGAACTCACCTGCCTTGTTCCAGCTACAGTTTTCTGAACGGTCAGGGAAGCTGATTAAAGAGTATTAAATACTGCCAAGAGGTCTTCTCCTGCCCCTTCAAAGGTGTTTTTGCTGAGGTAGTTTAAAAGTTTCCTCTTTATCTCTCTCACTTGTGTGAGATCACTAAATTTTCTATCCCATCTGTTGCTGTTGGTGAAACAAGAGCAAGGCTGCAGATGTTCAGCATGAGGGCAGGGTACTTCTCTCGGCTTCTGTGAGTGAATCCTTAAGTCTACGGATAATACATCAGGTCAAGATCTTATAATTTCTTTGAAACGCTATTAAAACAATTCTTTTGTTCTCCCCCTTTTTTCATAAAATTCCAATTTTCACAATTCAATAGAAAATCGAAATAAAAGTGTATGCTTTCATTTCAGCTGGAAAACTCTGCTTTGCTTTTAGCTTGAAGATTGTGCAAAAGGGTTTTTTTGCCTTCTTTTTGATTGCGATCTGTTTTTTTTCCAAAATCAAAATGTTTTCATGAAACATTTAAACATTAATGACTGGATGTTTCCCCAGAAAAACTCCCAAAGCCTACCTCCACCATTTTAGCACCGCGAATGACGGCCTCTGCACGCAGAAGCAGACAAGTTCGAATACGGCCCATCAGGCATTAGTGCCCGCGTTATTTTGCCAGTGCACATTAACTGCATTTTGATCTGCAACAAATAAGTAGTTCCAGCTCCTGATCATTGGACTTCCTTTCTGAGTTTGGAGAACAACTCCCCACCGGACTTTTGCAATTAGTTTATGTNTCAAAAGTTTTTTTTGCCTTCTTTTTGATTGTGATCTGTTTTTTTTCGAAAAAACTCCCCATCGGACTTTTGCAATTAGTTTATGTCACACACAAATAGAAAAGCACAACAACATCACAGTTTGTGCTATTCTCATAGACCAATACTGTGAGTTATATGTTGTTAAATAAGCCTGTATTAATACTAGAACAAAGTCTAATATCGTGAAGATTATCTTTGATAATAAATGCCATTACAGACCGGCCACAGTAGTTGCCTTTATTTTGCGGAGGAAAAAAAAGAAAGAAATAGAAAGGAATGGTGCAAAGCAGTAATCTCACAGTCAGTTAAGCAATGCTGAGTCCCAAAATGTCTTTCAATTTATGTTTCCCTGGAAAAAGGAAACAAAACTAATTTAGATAAGCTGAAAGTAGTTATATTTATTTATGATGTGGGGTATAGATTGTATGGTTTTAACAGCTCAGACCTGGAGAGTGTATCTTCATTTTACAAACAGAGAAAACAAGGCAGGGAGAAAAATCAAAGACAAGTATCAAATTAAAATGTCATAAAACTAATCACATAACTGCCATCTTTTAACTTCAGGGGAAGCCCCCCATCTCTGACAGTTGCACACAACCGCTCAGTTACCAGCCTAGGGCTCCAGATAGGTGCAAGATAGGCATATTCTCAGAAAAAAATCAGTATCAGGGCTAAAAACAGAAACTGAAATTTGTGAGGTTTCAGACCACAAGATTAGTCAGTGCTGAACGTTAGAAGACAGGCAGGAAGAGACTGGCAGACAGAAGACAGATAATTTGTGCGATCCATGTTTAAACAGAAGCCTCCCATCCCAACAACAGCATTCAAAGTACCACCATACCCCCACAGAATGGTAGGGGTTGGGAGGGACCTCTGGAGATCATCTAATCCAAACCCCCTGCTAAGGCAGGATCACCTAGAGCAAGTTGCAGAGGATTATGTCCAGGTGGGTTTTGAATATCTCCAGAGAAGGAGACTCCACAACCTCTCTGGGCAGCCTGTCCCAGTGCTCTGTCACCCTCAATGTGACGAAGTTTTTTCTCATGTTGAGATGGAACTGCCTGTGTTCCAGTTTGTGCCCATTGCCCCTTGTCCTGCCACTGGGCACCACTGAAAAGATAGCCCCTTCTGCTTGATAACTGCTCTTTAGATATTTATAACTGTTGACTAGATCCCCTCTCAGTCTTCTCCAGGCTAAACAGACCCAGCTCTCTCAGCCTTTCCTCATACGAGAGATGCTCCAGTCCCTTAATTATCCTTCAGCCCTCCGCTGGACTCTCGCCAGTAGCTCTCCATCTTTCTTGAACTGGGGAGCCCAGAACTGGCCTCACCAGGGCAGAGTAGAGGGGGGGGGAGAACCTCCCTCGACCTGCTGGCCACGCTCTTCTCGATATGCCCCAAGATACCATTGGCTACCTTGGCCACAAGGGCACACTGCTGGCTCATGGAGAGCTTGTTGTCCACCGGGACTCCCAGGTCCTCTCTGCCGCGCTGCTTCCCAGCAGGTCAGCCCCTAACCTGTACTGGTGCTTGGGGTTATTCCTCCCTAGGTGCAGGACCCTATTCTTGCCCTT
>VWZZ01004492.1:95863-134201 GCA_013399095.1 Psophia crepitans
CCTTGCCCCTCTGCTCCCCGGCACCTTTTCCTCCTGTCTGCCCGGCGCTCTGCAGCCCCGCCGGGCAGCCTGGGCTGCACCCCCTGCTCCCAGCCGTGCTGCGGGCATCCCGGTCCCACCTCCCTTGCCCGGGCAGCCTGGCGATGCTGGCTCCCAAAGCTCTCTCTGGGTGCTCCAGGGGCCGCAGCGTTCCTCAGTGAGCCCTGCGGTGCCATCCAGCTCGGAGCGCAGGGCTGGGCTCACCCCGCACCCCGCCTGGACCTGCTGGTGCTGGGCTTTCTTCCACCGCTCTGCCTAACTCTGTGTGGGCTTCATCCTCTTTGCAGGGAACTGAGAAAACTCCGGTTAATGCCCATCACGTTAAGACGGAGGACACAAGTATCTCTGTTACGGTGTGCTGATGATGTGTGTTTACTCCGAATGAAAGCTTCACTATTACTGCCCTGATACATGGTAGTAGCTGTGAGCTGATGGGCACGACCACCCTGTTGCATGTATGTTGTGAGTTTGAGATGATGCACCGTGACGAAGTTTCCATATGACATGGTGAGGGTGGTGTCGCTTTGGCTGGCTGTAAGCTGTCTGTAGCAGAAAATCTCAGTGTAAGCTACAGAAAACAATTTCACCAAGGTATTGCAATATGGCAAGTAAAGCTCTCAGGAGAACGTACTGAACATGAGTAAGTATGTGCTTAAAATTAATTTTTCAAATATTTCTGAACGTTTTAATTGCTACTAGTATCTCCGAGGTCTCACTTCTGAGAAAGGCAAACAAAATGAATTTGCAGGTGGGGGTTATTTGGGTGGGTTTAGGTGGTTTTGTTCTTCGTGAATGCAATTGTGTCAAGCTTTTCATCGTAACACTAGTTTTCAGGGTTTTATTATTTTTCATGGGCATTTTTACTTGTATTATTTTAATAGACTATTCCATTTTAGGGTATTTTTGTCTTTCATCAGTGAGATTAGAATCTTGGCCCGACAGCATAGGTATCTCTGAATGAGTAAAGAACAATTAAATCAAAAATCAATCCAAACAGAACCGCCTGTGCCAAGGGCTGAGGAGTGATTTCAGGAACAACTTTATTATAGTTTTGTAATCATCGATACCAGATAACTTGACCTGGCTGCAGAACGCATTAAAATTTTGGAGAACCAGCAATTATTGGAGGCAGTCTGGGAGAAAGCAGTGGACACCCACGTTGCTGTCAGAGACAGGCCTGGTGCTGTCATGGTGGCGGGGTTATTAGTTCAGGCTGAAGACATTGATTTGAATAGATATTTTCTGGTCAGATGCTGTGCCTCACTGCTTATTTCTGAGGCCTGAGTAACAGAAACCAAAGAAGAAGAGGTAAACTGAAGGGATAAATTTGTTTACAGTCGTCTGCAGTTTCTGTCGTTAATCTCCTCTTTTTCAGTACTGAGCGATTCCTACTCTTCAGGGGCTGGAGTTTAGCTGTCACATTCACACAGAGTAGCATCATCCTCTATATGAGACCCACTGATTATTCGTAAATGCAGGGGAGGCAAAGTATGGTCCTAAGGAGGTAGAGGATGAGAAGAGGATGATCAAGAAAAATAACTTAAAAGATCCTAAAGAAGGATAACCTTGGGAAAACATCTTACAAGCTGAAATGAAAAAAGTCAGGCTTGTCCTCCCATGACAGTGCCCTGCCCTTTCTCTTTTCTGTTTGTCTCTTTTGTTTTCTTTTCCCTACCTGCCTTCTCCACTGCTACTTGTCATTTCCCATCATGTTATCTCTGTCTGCAGAACATCATATCCTCGAGGTGAAAACTTTATCTCCTTACGTAAGTGTAAAATGCTGCGTGCTGCTTTGGCACTTGGCTGAGGCAAGGATGCCAGAACAGCAAAACACCTTTAATATGCCGAAATTTGCATATGAAAATCTCTACCAAGGCAGCATCAGAGATATTATTAATAACAAAGTCTTCCATCCACAGACATGGCCAATGCCATAAGCCGGTTGATGCTCGCCTGGACATGAGCCGGCAGTGTGCCCAGGTGGCCAAGAAGGCCAACGGCATCCTGGCCTGTATCAGGAATAGTGTGGCCAGCAGGAGCAGGGAGGTGATTGTCCCCCTGTACTCAGTCCTGGTGAGGCCGCACCTCGAGTGCTGTGCCCAGTTTTGGGCCCCTCACCACAAGAAAGACATCGAGGCCCTGGAGTGTGTCCAGAGAAGAGCAACGAAGCTGGTGAAGGGTCTGGAGCACAGGTCTTATGAGGAGCGGCTGAGGGAACTGGGACTGTTTAGTCTGGAGAAGAGGAGGCTCAGGGGAGACCTTGTTGCCCTCTACAACTACCTGAAAGGAGGTTGTGGTGAGCTGGGGGTCGGCCTCTTCTCACAGATAACTAGTGACAGGACTAGGGGGAACGGCTGCAAGTTGCACCAGGGGAGGTCCAGGCTGGAGATGAGGAGAAATTTCTTCTGGGAAAGGGTGGTCAGGCATTGGAACAGGTTGCCCAGGGAGGTGGTGGAGTCACCGTCCCTGGGGGTGTTTAAAGAAAGGTTGGATGTGGTACTTAGGGACATGGTTTAGTGGGTAATAGGTGGTGGGGGGACGGTTGGACTGGATGATCCTTGAGGTCTCTTCCAACCTTAATGATTCTATGATTCCATGAGAGAATGGGAGCCCCTCTGCTGCCTGCTCAGGTATGAAGCCAAGAGACAAATTGCCTCCAGTGCTCAGGTGTGCTGATACATCCCAGGAGCCAAACATCTGCATATCCTGGAGTGGTGGATAAGTCAAGATCTTAATTAAAAGAAACTAGGCAGTTAATTATTTTTTCCGTTTGGGAATGCATGTTTGCCGGTGATTCCCAGCCCATGGGTGGGCTGTGAGACCGCCTTCCCACGCAGCCTGCCCTCACAGGGCTGCAGTTCCTCTCATGTAGGGCTGGTCTTTCTGCTGCGTGCCCCTAACCCCACAGCAAGAGGCAGCCAGCGCCTGCCCCTGGTGCCTTTGCTGGAGGGTGCCGCGTACCCTCAGCTCATGATGGGGTTCCTGCCCAGCCTGCAGCTCCCAGCCAGCACCCAGCCCTCCCAGCCACATCCATCCGAACCCGTCCCAGGTCCAAGTCACTCAAACGCAACAGCGCATGACTGTGCTCACCCATCCCAATGCCAGCGCCGCTGGCAGGCAGCTTTCAAGCCTTTCATCTCACTACTTGTTAACTTTGCATATAGCAGAGTAGCAGGATGGAGTGATTTGTAGTCCCAGAGCAGGCTGTGCACTGTAGGGCCCAGCCTGAATCACTTTCACAGCCCGCCAGAAGTAAGTCTGCTGAACAAACCAGGTTCAAATGGATGCATGGCCTCGACACAATCACACAAGCACATTTTGAGTGTGATCTCATTATGCATCACACATAACACGTCACATTCCGGCTGTTGTCACACACAAAAAAATCTCCAGAAATGATGCTGGAAGGTGTTTAGTCTTTTTCAGGACAGTCTTTTCCCTAATAGTCTTTTACAAAGTTGCTAACGAGACATGCTGGAAGCCAACCGAGCTGAACAAGATTCCTGTTGAGTTTTTGGGGCTTGTGTTTACTCAAAGCTTTTGGGTTGTTTTGCAAATCGGTCGGTTCAGAGAAGAGCTTTATTCACAAATGCAGTGATATCATCTTCCTTAGGCGACTTATAAAAATACATATTATCTGATACATCCCAAAATAAAGCTTGCTGCTTTTCAGAAGTGTCTTTATAAACTGGAAATACTTTTTGCCTCTTGCAGGAATTGCTTAACAGCACCAAAACTAAAGACCCCTCAGCTCCAGAGGTATGCAGAGAGACCTCATCTCTTACCTTTTCAGGTTATATGGTATTCTTCACGCCAAAGCAACACAGTTGCACAATTATTTTCATACAGCTGTCTTGGATAAAAATTGATTTCATAAGTATCCTGGAAGGTGTTGGAGTTTGGTAATTGCCTCCTTAAAATGGAGCCTTGATCCCTTCTTGTAGTGCTGCTTTAATTAATTAGAATAGCAAATCCCAGGAAACTGATTTCTTCATCCCTCTGTGCAACGGTGGTTTTAATCCACTCACGCTGAGGAAACTCTTCCGCCTTTCCGCAGACGGCTCCTCAGATGTTAGGAGCCGCTGATCTGGGGCAGGTACCTGCCAGCTCCTCATCTTTGTGGCTGCTGTACGTGGCCTCTCATGTATCCTGGGAAGGCTGGCCAGTGGGAGGATAAGCCACCTAGGCAGCATCACCTTAGGCCTGCTTCTCTAAGTTTTCCCTTGGAATTGCCTTCTGACACGAATGGCGACAGCTGTGGTTCTGGCTCCCACTTCTCATCATGAGCCTGTGCTTGTTACCTGTTGGTGCTCAAGGGGTTCCTACGGGCAGCTTCAGCCCTGGGAGCATGTGCAAAGGAACAGGTTTGCTACGCTGAGGGCCCAGATCCTTTTCCCCGAGGTTCTTGGAACATCGGTTTGATGGGAGCACCACCTCTTTCCTCTGCCAGGTGCCTTAAATGAAGGGGAAAATTTAATGTATTCCCAGTGTGTATTTGCCATATAATTCTGTCTATTCATTGTGTGTTTCCCATGTAATTTTCCATTTCAACAAACTCTTCTTTCCTTCTGGGAACACATTTGCCTAAAGTGGTTTTGTTGGGGTAAACATTGTTTTAACACATGTCCATAATAGCTATTAATAATACGATTATTAGCATTTACAATATTGATCACAAACCAAGATCCTGCTCTCTTTCCCCCCCCTTTGCAGGTACATGTGTGTAGTGTGAGCAGGCATGGCCCAAAGAAGTTCCTTTGTGTTCTGCCATGCGTGAAGATGCTCTCAGTTTCCTTTACTAACGAACCCAGTATGTTTTTGTGGCTTCCCATTGTCACCTTAGTGGAAACTGCATCTGTGTTATCCTTTCTCTAGCTATTAGGACCAAACGAGTAATTTTCTTCGGAGCTGGTACCTTCCTGCCTCTCTGGTGGACTCTTGCTCTGCCTAAACCCCATCCTTTCTCCTCTTGACAAATGTGGACTTCTCCTTTCCCATCCACCTGGTTCCCATCGGTTTAGGAAGCAAGTCTCCCAGGCTGAAGTCCGTCAATGGCACAGGACCGTGTGGCAAAGCCAGACTGGCCATGATGTCTGCTTCCATTTATGAAAATCTGATTCAGAATTAATGGAACTCAGTGTGCTGCTTTATTTCTCAACAGTTTGTCACGCAGATTGCTCATTGTCTGCTGATGGAGCAACACAAGCTGTTGGCTGGCCACAGCAACGCTTGGGTTTGCGTACCTGTGGCTGAGCTTGTGCTTCTGAGCACAGGAGAGAAGAATCCATCTTCCCAGCACAAACAGTGGACTGCAAGTGGTGTTGCAAATATCCGACTCATAGGACATGGTGTAAGGAGCAGATCTTCCAGAAGATGCTGAGGGCAATGAAGACTTTCTGCTCAGTTTTCAGCTTGCTGCTCTACTGAGAAAGCTGAGGAGTGCAGTGGTATCTTGTTCAGTAGTAACACAGCATGTTCCAGGGAGGTTCTTTAGTGTCCTGGTTGGAAAGTCCTTTTTCTTTTTGTTCTTTTCTCTTTCTAAAAAAATTTTCTTGTAGTTTTTAATTTAGTGCATGGTGTTGCTTTTGCTGTCCCAGTGTAGCTCTTTGGCCCAAGTCCACCACATCTATTGTGTGTTGTAACACAAGGTGGAAAAAAAATGTAGTTTTTGCACTGGAAATGAGCACTAAGAAACAATTTAATTGAAGTATTTCTTAAATCTGGAAATGGTTTAGTGTTCACAGACCCCCTGCCGTAACGGGGTAGTTTCGCTTCCTTTCATTTCCAGTGTCCAGCCCACTTAATTCGAGTTTTCTGAACGTGGTAGCTGAAAACAATTTTCTGAATCTTTATTCATGTTCTTAAATGATTTCCTTAATTTCTAATGTAGGCGGCATATAATAGCTCCCCTTGGGTTTCATACGCTGAGTTTATTTTGTCTTAGAATCCCTCTACTGGGGAAACCTCCGCATGCCTTTGGAAGGAAGGAGGTTTTAAGCACCTTCTCCAAGTGGGACAAAGGGCAGTTAGTGAACCTGGAGCTAATGTTCGGATAATTTTTAATTAATCCTGTAACCAGTTGGCAGCACTGAGATTTGAAAGCAGACTTCCTGACTGACAGACACTCAGAAAGGTGTTTGGCTCTGTAAAATGACTAATCTTACTGAAATGCATAAAGGTAAGGGTTTAGGGGTACAGTTTTGTGGCTTCAAATACATGGTTTCTATATTCATGATTAAACCCAGTATTTTTTAACATTTGAAGACCTATCACTTTGCCATCTTTCTTTGTGACTTCATGTGTAACTATATTAACAGATAAAATAAATTAAATGGTAGCTCAAGAGAATAAAGGTTTCAGAGCGATCATCAGAAATATAACCTTAGGTTACATAAAAAGGAAAAAAAAAGGCAGGGGGTGGGGGGGAAATCCTGTTCCACTGGGTCACGAACCAAATGGCCATGAACTAAAAATAATCTTTCTATTGTTCCACAAAATTTGAGTAGAAATTAATATGCTAAGTCTGATTCCACTAAAAGTCCGGATTCTGTTTCTCCGCATATATTTAATATATTTGGAATTGCGCTGATGACTTTATACCGTCACTTAATGCGGCGGGGTTAGATGCGTTCTCCCTGTACAAAACTACATTTTTCATTAAGAAAAGAATTACCCTGACAAAATTAATTTCTCTTTAATGAGTCCATTAGGTTAAGTGCAATAAAATAATGAAAATTCCTTTTTCTTTTTCAGAATGGCCACACGGCATGATAAAGAGACATGACTAATCCCATATCCTAAAGGCTTCGAAAGGCAAGAACAGCGTAGGGTGGGGTTCCTCAGCCATACAGCCAGCTTGGTGCCTGAAAAAGGGTTGGATAAAAGCAGGGTTTAGTATAAAAGGTCAGGCTAGAATAATACCTTTCCCCTGAAAGGAAGTTGAACTAGGTAAAAATACTTGGTGATGAAAGGAAAGGAGCTGCTGCTATGATTGAAGGATGGTCAAGAAGCAACAGATACTTCAGGTTTGAAAGAAGAGCATCACTGGAGCGGTGGGCTGTTTGGTGATCCCCAGTCAGTGGTCAGGTTTGGTGTTTTTCTTGCACTCGGCAAGTGCTGAGTGATTAGGAAGGTTGCAGCAAGGTTCAGGAGTCCCGGGCGGGTATTTAGGGCTGAATAGCTGGTCAGTCAGCACGAAGACCCCTGGGATGTAGTAAATGACTGTCAACAGTGTATTTTTAACCTCTTAGTCAGTAATGGAGAGAGAGAAGGATGTTTACCTAGCAGATGAAATATCATTTAAGTAGGAAATGTTGTGCTCCTCTGGTAAAAATATACAGCGGTCAGATGGGCAAAGCATTAAAACAAAGTGCTGCAATTCTTCCAGCTTCTTGCTTGCTGTCATTTATATGGAGAAAACATCCAGAAACGTGATCCTGCCCCAGCTGAGACAAGTCTGTCAGAGCCAATGTGGTTTGCGTCTTCTCTAATTCTTTGCTGCACTCAACATTTTCCCTTTGGGGTTTTCCCTGCCTCTGTGAGGGCTCTGTACAGCTTCAGGCTGTGCTCACTTATGGCAGCCTGGGGCAGGAAGACGGTTGCATGTCCTTAATCTTGACACCTCCTCGTCTCTCTCTGCTTGTAGTCCCTCATGCTTGCAGAAGCATGTTGATGTAAAGAGAGGCTAATAGAATCATAGAATCGTTAAGGCTGGAAGAGACCTCAAGGATCATCCAGTCCAACCATCCCCCCACCACCTATTACCCACTAAACCATGTCCCTAAGTACCACATCCAACCTTTCTTTAAACACCCGCAGGGACGGTGACTCCACCACCTCCCTGGGCAACCCGTTCCAATGCCCGACCACCCTTTCCCAGAAGAAATTTCTCCTCATCTCCAACCTGAACCTCCCCTGGCGCAACTTGCAGCCGTTCCCTCTTGGATGTCTCTTATCCTCTGTGTGTGTCTGAAAGAAGGCAAAAAAGCATCCTCCTCCTTGCTTCGTAACTTGGTGTTGCTGTGTCTGTTGCTGGTGGTGGCAGTCATGCTGAAAGTGGCTTAATTTGGGAGGTTCATCTGCAAAGCCTTCAGAAAACTTTGAAGATCTCATTATGAGAACTGGGAAATCATCAAGTTTTGTTGAGACTGGGAACGAATATTGCACTTATATGTTGTGTGGCTTCCTCCAGTTATCCCTTCATGTATTTATGCTATAAAATTCAGTTTTCCTGAAGTCCTGTGTCGTACAGTGGAGAACCACACCCCCTTTCCAACATTTTATATTGCGTAGGAATTGTTGTTGACTAAGACATGATCTATTTTTACTTTCACACATTTAATTGAACAGAGGCATACACTGAGAAAGAATCATGCAAGCTCACGTTCTTCCCTGTCTAAGTGGTTCAAATTTTCATCAAAATTCCCTATTTTCTATTTTATATCTCCCATCCTTTGCGAGAGGCTGCTTCCCTCCCTGCTGCAGGTACAGTGCGATTTTTCCCTTGAGGGGAGAAGGATGTGGAAAACGGTCTGTTTTGTGGTGGGGTGTATGGAGTGCCGCTAGTAAATGAACCCGCGAGTCTCAGGAGAGATGGGAAAACCCAAAGGTGCCCCTGCTAACTATTACCAAACGTTGCTGGGTTTTAACACAGAAGTCATTATTTTACTAGTGAATGTTCAGAAGAATGTAACTGGAAACATACCAAATGACAGCTAAGGGGGATGGAAGAGGTGTGGACCACCTCGTTTAAGCTTTTTTTTTGGTGGAATTACTGATGTGATGTGGCAGGTGTTTTGGCTCCTGTAGCTGTGGTATTTTACTGCAAGACCCAGAGTTGGTGGTGTCTGTGTATTCAGAGAGTGGTATGCTGCAAAGTCCGCAATTTTGGGGCTTCTCCTCCAAACAGTGGTTGGGGGGATCAGATGAACACCAGCCTGCTGGGTCCATGCTACACCCTTGTACACCAGCAGTTTGCAACTGGTCCAGGTTTCCAAGCAAGCAGCTCCAGGGACGGAGCATTTGCCAGTGAGCAGATGCCTGTCACGTTGCATTCAACACGCATGTCAAATCAGACCTTTCTGAGATGTGGGAAAAATAGCAATAAAATGTCTTCAAAACGCCAGAGAACTAAGCACTGATGGGCTGAAGGACTGCAGCGCCCTGGGTTTGCTGGGGACAGGCGTGGGGGCAGTCACCCACAGGATTTTATCTGCTGGTAACTCATCACTGCAAACGTCAGCAGAGATTATTTTTTCTTTAGTGTCTAAGAAATAACGCTGGTTCACCTCTCAGAAGAAGCTGCTTCAGGTCCTAACGTTGTTCCAGAGAGTCTTTGGGGTAACACACAAAAACTTGCTGTGTGGAGAAGAGTTTCCTTATGTCCCGGTGTGGCTGTGTGAGAGCTGTAACCTCTCCAGTCACAAGGTGGCTCTGAGTCTTCGCCTCTCACATCTGGGGTGGCGTCCCCACCGCCTAAAGGGATGTAGCCACCCTATAAGCCTTTAAAAAAAGAAACAACACACAGGTTTTAGCTTTCCCGATTTACCGTACAGCGTTTTGCAGAACGTGCTGATTTCTCTCTCTCGCTTTCATTAACTGCACGTGTTATTCTTCAGCCCTGCAACTCACGCAGGGCAGAGCGGGCACCGCTCCTCTGCTGCTGCATCAGGGGGTTTCACCTTCCCGCTGCGCGTGGTTGGACTCTGCCACAGTGTCTTGGGGACACAGAGGGCTTGGGAGGGTGGGGAGCATCAGCAGTCTTCCCTTCTCCAAGAGGACTGTGGGCACCCGAAGCCCCTTTACCACCGGTTCGTGAGAGGGTGCCCGCTGTCTCCTGACGCTGAGGGGACAGCTCTGGGCTGCAGCCAGGGTTTGCTGCCTTCGCCTGCCAGGCAGGGGGGCTCCCTGTCGCCCCTTGCCCCAGGCAGAGGTGGAGGATGGATCAGGGACTTCGGTAGCAGGCTCTGAGCTTTGGGTTCAGCTCGGCAGCCCAACAGGTCTGATGGGACTGGAGGAAACCCGGGCAGCGTTGAATGGTGGTCACGTTGCACAAGGAGGGGGAGCCAGGCAAGGGAGAGGAGTGCCGTGCATCCAACGTGTGCTCCTGTGTGTGTCGGGGGGAAACAGGCACCTGTAGGAGGGGGGTCTGCCTTCTCTTGGTGCTGCTGCCTCTGTGCAGCACGCAGTGGTCCTGGCTGGCACAGCGCTCGCGGACTCGGCTGCAGACTTACCCCCTCCCACCCCTGCAGCTGGAGGTTGGCCATTGCCAGTGAATTCTGAGACAGCTGAGACATTACTCAAACTGTAATGTGAAAAGTCCTTAAAACTTTCATGGTTTGCTTGACAGGATCCAGGCAGGACGAAAGGTATTCTTTCAGTTGGTCAGACAGACTTGGAGGGGAACATAAGGTCCACCCCAACTAGTAAACAAGAATTAAAATAAGCCTTCTCCTGTCTATGCTGCTTTTAAAGACAGGCTTACCCTATTTGAAAAACAACTTTGATCCTAGGCAAATCTTAGGATAAACCGCAAATATGTCTGCTTTGGAATAAATCTACGTGGAGCTTCTGGATTTACATTCATGAAGGCTTAGCTAACACTAATTAATTCGGAATAAATTAACTCAAATTGCAACAAGGCCACAAATTCTAGCCCAGCTTTGTACTGGGGGTTATTTAGCTGTGTCTTTTGGCCTATCATGTGTACTATAGGAAGATGTTGAAATAATTGTGTTCATATGTATGTTTACACACACATGCGCATGCACAGATAGGTTCCATAATGCGGGGTTTTTTTGTCTTCTAGGTTCCAGTGAATGGTGAGGTTATAACATCAGTCACCATCAGAGAGAAAAAGCTCCTCAAGGTACCAGAAAGAGTTCTACAGTTTACATATTGCCTTTCAAGAGACACTTGTTTTAATAATGTCCCTTATTTCATAGTCCTTTTTAAAGATAATATGTTGTTCCTGGTTTTGGAGCACTTAAGAGAGGACTTAGGAGCATAAAACCAAGTTAACGCTCTGGCACAGTCACTGTGTGGTGCTTGTCACTGCCGCCACAAGTGGGACGGTCTCATGGTCCAAGCCCAGAAGTGGGAGCTGGGATCTCCTCAAAATTGGAGGCTTAAGGTTAGCTCTACTGTTTCATCAGTCGCTGCGGTGCCCTTTTAAATTAGTGTAAACTAAAGATACCTTCATTAAAAATAGGCCGTTCCGTGGGGTGTGTGGGGGGGTGCTTAAGCATAGGCAGGGTCCTACCTTCTGATTGCAGCGTTGCTGATTGTTAAGGAGGTAAATAATTTTAGGTTTTCCTCCTTTATAGGAAGAAAATTAGGACTTAGGAATGATGGATGCAAATGTTACTATAGAGCAGGTGCCTGAATTAAAATGCGAGCTTTCTAACCTAGCAAATTTTGTAGGCCAGATGCTATAACACTTGCTGATTTGGAGTTTGAAATAAAAACTTCTCAGGAAGGCTTTTGCACCCATTTAAAGACTCCAGCGACCTGCTGCTCTGAGTACCACTGTGTGGTCTCTATTTCATACCCATTGCCCTGACTTTTTTAGTTCACGATGAAATGTAAAAAACACCTGCTTTATCTTCTTGCCATGTGTCTCCTGTATACCACAGGCTAAGAGGAAGAGGAAAGCCCAGTGCTCAGACAAGGAGGTGCCAAAAGATCTGCTTTCTGTGGAAAAAGACAAACTGCAAGAGGAGGAAGGTAACAAAAGATCTAGTTCTGTTTTCTGATTTATATTACCAAATAATAACATGGGATGAGGAAGGTCTTCTCTACTGTCCTAGAGTTCCGCGTTATTGGGAAAAAATGTCAGTTTGAGAGATATTTCTATCATCTGCTCCTTACTACGCTGAACTACACAGACAGGGACCATGTGCTTTCCTGCCACACTTGCCAGGTCCTTACCGCATTCACAGGGATGGCAAATGGGGAACGGGTTTAAACTAAAAGAGGGGAGATTTAGGTTAGATTTTAGGAAGAAATTCTTCCCTGTGAGGGTGGTGAGGCCCTGACACAGGGTGCCCAGAGAGGTTGTGGATGCCCCATCCCTGGCAGTGTTCAAGGCCAGGTTGGATGGGGCTTTGGGCAACCTGGTCTAGTGGAGGGTGTCCCTGCCCATGGCAGGGGGGTTGGAACTAGATGGGCATTGAGGTCCCTTCCAACCCAAACCATTCTGTGATTCTATGAAATCTGTGGATGAGGAAGCATCTTTGAAGTGGCCAGAGGTCCACTGGGTAGTGGGGTCCTGTCTTCATGCTCTTACTCTAATCCTGTGCCCTCTGCCATTATGATACACAGCCGAAGCTGTGGCCTTCCCAGGCAGCGTTTTGTTGTGCCCGTGGCTGAGGCTGGTGAAGGTGCTGGGGGAGTGTAGAGCCAATTTCTCGCACGCCCATGAACACAGCCAAGATCTTTGGTTACAAGGAAATCTGCAGAGAAATCTGGCAGAGGCTAGCAAGGCTCGGGCAGCTAGAATTTCACTGGAAAACACACTGCATCCCATGAGCCCCTCTCCGCCTCCCCCCACCAAGGGTCATACTGAAAACAACAACGTCTAAGCTTTTCTGGGCTTAAAAGATTATAATGTGATTTGTGTGGTGGTGAGGGCAGGAGAAGCCCTTGCTGCTGTTGGACCGGAGGCCCCTCTGTGGGGCCTGCTGTCCGGAGCAGGGAGTGCCTGCAACGCTGCTGGAGGAGAGCGGGCAATGGCAGAGGCTTTCTTCAAACGGATGTTTAGTTTCTTCAACAGATGAGGAAGCTGAACTGTTCCATGCATTATTCAGGGATGGCTCGGAGAAGGAGTGTCCTGGTGAAATCCAGGGACGGTTTTTACCTTTATGAGCCATTTGTGCCAGTCTCTCCGCTGACTTCTTGGGTCATGGAGAGCATGGATGGAGGCAGAAAGTGAATGAACGCGTGTGGAGGGCAGCTGGGTGGCAGGGAGCCTGCACATTGCTGAACAAGCCTTGGGGTCTGCTTGGGGCTAGAGAAAGGCAGGAAACTGAAGCCTTGTTTGACAGCTAAGATTTTCATTGACTTCTCTCCGCTGTCAGACCTACAATGCTCTGTTGTGACATCTCCCCTGAGGGAGAGGGGCGTCACATCAGACTGACACAAAGGACAGAAGAATACATGCAGTTACATGAGTCAGGACACATGACAGACAGGTTTGTGATGGGGATTTCTTACGAAACACGTTTCTGCAGAGACAGCAAAGGCTGCACACAGACAAGATGCTCCATGAGACCAGGGCACCACTTTTACAGCCAGCGTCAGGAGCTGTCAGATAGCTATTTACCTTGGTACTAAGCAATAAAGGCAGCAAAAGAAGTTTCTTGTTAGCTTCAAATGAACTTTGCTCTGTGTTGTAGGAGTTTGGCAGACCAAGATCAGCAGCCGAGAAAAGAGACATTTAAGGAAGGAAAGGCTGAAACAAAAAGGTAAATGTCCAGGCTCGGTTTACACACTTGATCTGGCTGGACTTGTCACCCCTTCTCGCTTCCCACAATCTTGCTGTTTGCTCTATTCATCGTTCGGCAGCAAAATCTTGACACTCGCTCAGGCTGTTTACTTAGGAAAAGACAGCTTTGGGAGCTCTTACTTGGGAGCTTGCCTTTTACTCCAGGCTTTCATTAAAAGGCGTAGTGTTGCCCACAGGACTTTGAAAGCAAATGTCTGTTAGAGCTGAGATCTGCTAAAGGCTTGGTCTAATGCGGATTACATACTTCTGCGTGACTTGACAGAAGGTTTCTGATAACGAATGTATAAAAAACTGTTTAATTTGCTCAGTTCCAAACAGGTTCTTTAATCCAGGCGCGCCCAGAGTAAACAACTATAAAAAGGGGATATCCTAATGAGATAAAATAAATGCTTTGTGCTCAGTCCATATTTTTCCTCTGGGGATTTCAAAGCCTCTGCCATGCACTTATGCCTACATACATTTCTACTAATTATGTTGTAACTGCTATGTGAAAGCAGGTCATGGAATTAACACATTTGGAAATGTTTTAATAACCTGTGATAAAATGATTGATATAATAGAGAAACCTGTAAGTTTAATATATTACAGTTATCTAGAAGCTAAGATAGAAGTTTGGAACTGGGAGACATTGGCTGGATAAATGTGTTTGTGCAGTATCTGCAATAAGATATCTTAAAGTGCTCTCAGATACTTTACTGAAATTGAAGGCCAAGTGAACAGCAAATTTTAATCTAAAAATGTGCAGACATTTTGGGACCACTGTCTCATGTGAATGATATAGTTAAATATCAAGAGTTTCAATTTTTAACTGTTGGATTATCAAGACTTAAATATCTGCATGACAGTCTCTAAGGACTTAAGGTGCTGAGGTCTTTTCCTGCTCTCCAGCAAAGTAGATGGGTCCCCGTTGGACTTTCTTCATGTAAGTTGGCCTGTTGGCATCGGTGGTGCCAGCTGCATGTGCAGAAAGTTAACCATGCATGGTTTAACACTAAGCCCATGAAGGCATTGAGTGCTTTGCTGACCCCAGGGCAAGGGAGTTCAGCGGACCAAGTCGCAGTTGAAGCACTAGAAGTCCTTGGTGCAGTCCTGGAGCCTGGGCTGTGCAGCAGGCTGAACCAGGTGATGGTGGTGGTCCTGTTTAGTATGGATGTTTACAGAGCAGTGAACTGTGGCCTTCCAGAAAGAAGCCCTAACCCTGCCAAGTGATGATTGCTGTTTCCCATCAGGGAAGCAGCAGCAGAAGTAGTGTTTAGGTGTGTGAAGGTGGGGTTGATGTTAGAAGTGGTCCCCTCCTCACCAGAGCCCCAGGAAAGTGCTTTGCTGTTCTGAAGGATGGAATCGTAAAGTGCTTTAGGAGTCCTTTGGAACAAAAGATGTTGGAGATAATTGCCATTATTTATAATACCCATATGCCTGGTGCTGATTTCTCTAGCAGCCTTGAACTACCAACATCCAAGAGATTTGCTTTCTTTTTCCTCGGAGGTCCTGCTGTTCTCTTTCCCTCCCTTTACTGCACTGGCTCCCCAGCTGGACTCCGGAGGCCTTGAGCCACCCTGCAGCCAGGGAGGGATGCCCAAGGCCTCTGCGGTGCGGCATCATCTCCTGTGGGACTCATTGCTGAGCTATGTTGTCCTTCCTTCTCACTCGGCCTTCACATTTGCTGCTTCAGTGTCCCATCCCAGAGGTTCTGCTCTACTGCCATTGTATCTGTAAATAATTTCGGTTGGAATATAGCCATTACATCTGATGAGTTTACATCAGGCTTTGCTCTGTTGTTTCCCTTGTACAAACTCTTCATTATAACTAAAAATAATGATGACCCTGTGATAATGTTTATTCCTGAGAAGATCCCAGCAGAGCATCCCAGGGTAGCTCTGCAGCTGAACCAGCCTTTGACTGGGATGAGAAGCGAGCAGTCCGGCCACTCACAGAGGACACCAGTGGCAGGGGAAAAGGTGCCAAGGCAGAGTGTGGGACCGTGCTGAAGGCCTCAGGAGCCACACAGGAAGAATCGGTGCCCTCCCAGTCAGAAGAGGATGTTTTCTCCAATGTAGGTGAGCATCAACGTTCAAGCATTGCAGAGGGAAAACTTCATGAATTACTGCGTCCAGCAGAGTACAGCCCCACCAACGTTCATCCTGCACACACGCAGTGTTGTCCATCCCCTTTGAACCCTGCTAGCTGTCGTTTATTTTCCACCAATGTGAAAAGAGAGGTCTTTACGGCAGGAATTTCTTCTGTGTTGTGAACTATGTGCTGGGTTCAAGTTGTTTTCTACTCACAGGTATTTAGTGTTTGAGTCCTTTGTAACCAAAGCCTCTCCTTCCAAGGATGCTCGCACATGGTCAGAGTTAGACTTCAGGGTGCATCTGCATTTCAGAGCAAGGTATGCGTATATCAGTTTGGGTATTTGAGAGCTGGAAGTAGTCTGTTCATGTCAGCGCCATGCTGTACCTGCACAGTTTGCCCAGCTTCCCAGCTGATTCACCCCTTGTTGGGGTCCAAATAAGCTCATTTAGAGCAACTTTGGGTCTCAGTTATGCTGTTGGGACATTCTCTGTGTAACATAACCTGCAAGTGGGAAACTGCGTCGCTAAAACCTCAAACACCTTTAAAGCAGTGAAGGGATGGACTGCCAGGCCATTAGGCTAAAGATTAGGAGATGCTGATGTCAGCTCTCGCACTGGCATGTGATGATTTTTCATTTGCATCATGGTTTAATTTTTATGGCAAAGTCATGTCTTGCATTGTATTTCTACTGAGGGTGACACTTCAGATTCTAGAACATTACCAGTAATTAATAACTAGGTGACAATTAGACCTTTATATCTTTCTTCATAGCTCTCTTCCTGACTGTATGGTTTTACCCCAGCTGGCAGCTGAGCACCACGCAGTCACTCACACACTCCCCCGATCGGGATGGGGGAGAGAGTCGGAAGAGTGAAAGTGAGAAAACCCGTGTGTTCAGATACAAGAGTTTAATAAGTGAAGCAAAAGCCGCATGCACAAGCAAAGCAAAACCAGGAATTCATTCCCCACTGCCCACGGCAGGCAGGGGTTCAGCCATCCCCAGGACAGCAGGGCTCCGTCACGCATAATGGTTACTTGGGGAGACAAACGCCATCACTCCGAACGCCGCTGCCCCCCCCTTCCTCTTCCCCCAAGCCCCTTATAAACCGAGCATGACGCCATATGGTGTGGAATGTCCCTTTGGTCAGTTGGGGTCAGCTGCCCTGTCTGTCCCCTCCCAACTCCCCGCACACCCCCAGCCATCCCGCCGGCGGGGCGGGGCGAGAAGCAGAAAAGGCCTTGGCTCTGTGTGAGCATCGCTCAGCAACAGCAAAAACATCTCTATATAACAAAAACATCTCGATATTACCAACACTCTTTTCAGCACAAATCCAAAACAAGCCCCATGCTAGCTACCACGAAGAAAACTGACTCTTTCAGCTGAAACCATGACACTGACTTCTTGGTGGAAAGGGAGAGTTACGAGTTAAAAGTTAAAGTGATTCGTACTGGTTTTTGGTTAACTCTCAAAAGCATTTGATTTTCATTACAATCTCACTGATCAATTGAGCTTAATGGCTGGATTGATTGGTATACAAGGCCATATGATGCCTCACCTACAGTAGCAGTAATCCAGTACTCCAGTGATTCAGAAAATGGTTTTAGGTTTTTTACTGTAATGCTTTCAAAAGGCCAAATTCCAAACTGATGCATGATGACAACTTCTGCCAGTTGTGGACAAAGGGGACATCAGTTCAGATGAGTGAGAAATTGGTTAAGTGCCATGCTGGTGTGACATGGACTTTCAAGGTCTGAGAAGGTGTACATGGTGACTGAGCTGGAACTGCTCTGTCCATAGAAGATAATTTCTCATACAATCATGGAAGGAACCTCAAAGATCATCTAGTTCCAACCCCCCTGCCATGGGCTGGACACCCTCCACTAGACCAGGTTGCCCAAAGCCCCATCCAACCTGGCCTTAAACGCTTCCAGGGATTCAGGGGCTTCCACAACCTCTCTGGGCAACCTGTTCCAGTGATTCAACATCCTCGCAATAAAGAATTTCTTCCTAATATCTCATCTAAATTCCCCTTCTTTTAGTTTAAACCCATTACCCCTGTCCTGTCACTACACTCCCTGATGAAGAGTTGCTCTCCATCTTTCCTGTAGTCCCCCTTTAGGTACTGGAAGGCTGCTGTAAGATCTCTCCGGAGCCTTCTCTTTTGCAGGATGAACAACCCCAACTCTCTCTCAGCCTGTCCTCATAGCAGAGGTGCTCCAGTCCTCTGATCAACTTTATGGCCCTCCTCTGGAGTTGCTTTGGCAGCTCCATGTCTTTCCTGTACTGGGGACCCCAGAGCTGGATGCAGTACTCCAGGTGGGGTCTCACCAGAGTAGATTAGAGGGGCAGAATCACCTCCCTCGACCTGCTGGCCACAGTTTTTGATGCAACCCTTCTCCTTGTTTGGTTCTTCTCCAGCAACAGCAGTGGGATGGAGACAACATGGAAAAGCTGTAATGAGATTGGGAGTGTCAGGTAGAAACTGCAGTCGCCAGCTCTGAATGCGACATCACATTTTGGATTACTGTTGGTTTGCTTTTTAAATGCAGGAACATGGGATATTGCAGAAGTAAAATCCTGTCCTGTGACCTTTGGGACGTTATCAGAGCTGTCCAGGGAGTTAGGTGAGTGGTCTCTCTTTGGACTTCTTCTATCTGAATTCTTCTGTTGCTTTCTTAGATGCTTGGCTTAAAAGTACTCCCATTGCTTATATATGGGTCTTTGCCTTCGGAGCCGCATTTCATTAGTCACTCTCCCTTGCAGAACTTGCTCACATCTGCAATCCAGCACTACCAGCACTTTAAGGAGTGACATCAGATTGTTTTACTGAGCGCTTTCCAAACTCGTGTCTCATCTTGGAATAAATAAAAAAAAATTGCCTCCCCAGCAAATTCTTTCTCTGTTAGGTTTACTCGAACAGAAGGTTTCTGTTGTGTTCTGATGACCAACAAATTCAGAGAATTTCAGACCGAGGGAGGGAGCAAACACCCAGGTTGGAGAGGCCCTGTTAGTGGCTGCCAGCCAGCAGCTTCCTCTCCAGCACAGCGAGGGATTTTCAGCTTCAGCCTCTCCACGCGTGGCCTTGAGAAGGATGGAGCATCTTCTGGTTTTGCATTAATCTTGAGCCTTGTTTCTGGCTTTCCCTTTGCCTCTCTGCAGCTGTCAGTCCTTCTCACTGCCTGGCTCTCAGTGCTCCTGGTTCATATGCTCTCTGCCTTCCAGAATCTCAGATTTGTCTGGAGGTCCCGCAGGCCAATGAATGCAGACTGGTCCTGAATCTTTTAGAGATGCTAAAGGCCAGCCTAGATACATATACATAGATACCCGTGCACAAAACAGCGTGTGCCGTGCAAGCCAGAACTCTGAAATTTGCTTCTAAAGCCAGACGTGGTAGTAAATATAATACATGCCGTATTTTGTCATCTGTTTTCCAACGCTGCGTCAGTGAGTTGAAGCAGTTCCTAATGTAGCAGTACTCAACATGGAGAAATATTTGTTAATATCTGCATTTACGCAGCAAAAAACCAAGCTGATACAGAGCAAAACTGCATAAACAAAGGAGTTCTCTAGGTGAAAGGAAGAAAGGAAAAATCAGAGCTAGGAAAAAAGAAAATCTGTTGTGTATGAAAGAAACGAAGAAAACACCAGTCTGTTTTGTACAGGCCTTAGGGGCTGAGGGGAGTCACTCAGGGAGGTGTGGGAACCCTACTGATTGCTTTAGTTGAAAATAACCATCAGAAAAACCTAACTCTTCCTTTTCCTCCAGCAGCTCTCTCTCATCTGTGCTCTTTCTCAGAATAATTAACTTTGTAATTATGGATTTCTCTTAGAATGAACAGAAGCTTTCTTACCGAAGTCAGTAGGAGGTGGATGCAGCTTTGGTTCTGCAAGAGCTAGAGCTCCCTTCTTACGTCCCCAACGGAGATGTGTTGGAAGTTTACATCTCGGAATATTTTTAGTGTAGCCACTCCTGAGTGGGCTGTTTATAATAACTTATGTGTGTAGTGTCCTCATCCAGCCTTCATTAATAAATCCACTGTTACGAACAGCATAGATTAATGTGTGGCTTAAATTACGTAACATCCAGGCATCATGACATAGCGAGCAGATAAAGGCATGATTAATTGGTTTTGATAATGTGAATATACCAATGTGATTGTTTTAGGTTTGGGGTGGGGTTTTTTGTTGTTTTTCTTTTAAAAAATGCTTTTCCTGTATGCAGATAACATGAAGAGTAAATCATCTGAGGACAGTCCTTCCAGATGCTGTTGGCATGCCAGCTCGACTTTCCTCCCCTCAGACGACGCATGGCAGGGGCAGGGTACGTCTCTTTGCCCGTTTCCCATTGAAAGGCGGGTGCACTAGTGCTAACAGCCTTCTCAGGCTCTTTCCTAAACCTCAAAAATCAGGGTCTGCTTCTCGCCTGGCACAAAGCTGGCAGAGGTAAGGGAGAAATTCAGTTTGGGTCTGGTTTTGGGCAGGCGCCCAAAGCTGCTGTGAGCTCGGTCAGAGCAGCGGGCTCCCTGCATGGGACCCTTGAGAAGGGTGAGAGTATGCAATTTATGTATGATTTTACTTAGAAGGTGATGAAAAAGGGATGCAGTCGGTGCAGTCTTGTTCAGTGCATACATACTGCTGTGCAAAGTGTAATCAGAGTTTCTGGGCAGCAAGGCCAGCTGTAGGGAGGCTGGCTGAAGGCTCCCATAGCACAGTGTCCTCTCTCCAGCAGTTGCACGTGGAAGATGCTGGCAGATAAGCGCAGGAGCAGGGCAAGCACAGGGCAATCCCCTCATGTCCCTCCCCACACCCAGCAGAGCAGGTCAGGGACTTCCTGAGCCAGAGGCAACAGTGTGGGCTCTGTGCTTCAAAAAAAGAAGCACGTTAGCAATCATCTCAGAGTAGTAAATTTGCAACATGAATTCAAAGTTGGGTTTGGTTTTCATAACCGAGGCATTGTGTTCCCCTCCCTCCCATCGTTGGCTGGGGAAGGTGGACCTGAGCAACCCCTGTCCAGGCAGCCCCCAGCCCAGGCTTGGTGAGATGGCCAGGGAAGAGCTGTGGGGAGGACAAGGTGCTGCTAAAGCATGGGGTACCTTTGACAAAACTTAAAATTTCCTCTGTAATACCCAGAACCCAGATGCCCCAACTCAAGTGGACTGTGGCAATTCAGTCTTTTTATGACCGATCATGCTGGGTTTTTTTAACTTTTAAAACGTGCTTGAAAAGCCAACGTGGATCCTGAGTGGCTGGAATAATTTGGCATGAACAGTGTGGGTATTAGATGGCCTTTTCTCTTGACCTTTTGGTCAGGATTGAGTGAAGTATCTATTTATACCCATGTTGTTGAGAGGCCTTACCCTGCTCTTGCAGAAGTGATGTCTGATGAGCCGAGTAGACCCCTTCTTGCTCGAGCTGCCCTGATTGCCTTAACTACAGGAGAACCCAGAGTGGTTGGATGCATTGAGAAGAAAACACTGCAATCATCTTGCTTCTCTGCCCAGCAGTAACTGAGACGCCGCAGCAGACGCATCAGCTTGGCCATCAGATGATTTTATAAATGGCATAATTTGCCTTAAAACAAACCAAAGCAAAACAAAACCAACTCAGCCCCAAGCATTCCCGTCTCCCAGTGCTGTATTTGTTTACCCTCACATTGCTGCTGATGAGCGCCCGGCCCTTCGTAACTCCTGAGCCCAGACTTGCCTGTGTGGGAAGGAGGGAGGCAACGGAGGTTGCTCTTCAGCAGTGTTTCCTTGCGTTGCATTTTGCACATGTCACACTTGGCAGACCCTGGATTTGATCTGCAGTTGCAAAGCCGGGCAGAGTTCTGCTTTTTCGGTGCCGCGTCTGTCTGAGAGCAGAACAGATAGGAGCAAATTCAGCAGCTTGCTCTTGCAAACGTGCATTTTGATTGAAAGCAGAAATGGAAGGATTTCTGCTTGCCTTACAGCTTGCTTCTTAGAACTAGTAGTGTTTTTTTTCCTTTGAATCATCAGCCTTGATATTGATGCAGAGGGGAGTGTCACGAACATGTATTCCCTGAATTTAGATGAGGTAATGGTTGGCATTAAGGCCTGCGCTGCAGGCAGAATGAGCTCTTTCACAGTTAAACAAGGCCTGTTAGCTCTTGCAGGCCTCTGAACTAAAAAAAAAAAGCCATTTATAACCTAAATATGAGCTGGGGTCATTTCATCAAATCCGGATTGGTACATTTAATGAGTTGCTTGGTTCTGCGATGGGCTGGTGCAGAAGAAGGAGCTGGATGGCAGACTCCTGCCTCTGCCCCTGCCCTGGCTGGCTCCCCGCGCCGCATCGGGTGGTCGTCTTGTGAAGTACCAGTAATAACGACAGCCTAGCTCACAGAAGGTTTGAGGCTTAAGTGTTGTCACAACTGAAAGCATACATACATAGAGGGAGAGAGGGGGTTAGCAGTTAGGGAACTGAGCGGTCACCGTGATATGGGAGTGTTTAGAAGAATGATAAATCTGACTGGTTTCAAAACAACACACTGCTAAATTGACATCCATTAATGATACGTGTTGCTGATCGTTAATTCTTAATCACTGGCACATCCGGAGTGCCATGCCTGTTTCTGGGCTCCGCAATACAAGATGGGCATGGACATACTGGAGCGGGTCCAGCAGAGTCCATCTGTGCGTGTGAACACCTGAAGGAGTGGTCGGCTCTGGTCTGCCCAGTGAGTGGACAAGAGGCAACAGGCATGAAGTGAAGGACGACAGGTTCCATGTATACATAAGAAAAAGCTTTTTTTTTTTTTTCTTTTTTATGGTGAGGGTGGGCAGGCAGCAGAGCAGGCTGCCCAGAGAGTTTACAGAGTCTCCATACTTGGAGATATTCAAAAGCCACATGGCTACATCCTTGAGTAACCTGCTGTAACTGAGCCTGCTATGAGCAGCAAGGTGGAACTAGATGATCTCCAGAGGCCCCTTCCAACCTCAGCGTTTCTGTAGTCCTCATTCTGTCATCAGTCTCTGCATATTCAAACAATTAGTCCTTAGCAATCTAAGCCTTCATTAGCTGGGCTATTCAGTGTCTCGGAGCTGAAGCCACACAGTTAGCACTGATGTCTGCAGTCCCTCATAAAGGAAGGGATCTCCAAAGTGGGCCAAGGATAACCACGAGGGCTGTCTTTTATCTGTGACTTGAATGAATCCTTCTTCATTGCCAAGGCAGATTTTCCCTGGAACCTTCAGAAAGCTCCTGTGTCTCATGACTCCCATCCTTCCTTATGTCCTGGGGTTAAAATGAATTTTAATTCCTTTGTTTCATGGGAATAAGCAGTTTCTTTGGATTAAAAAAAGTCATCAGTCTGGGATTTATTTGATATTTTTGCATCTACTGAATTATGCTAGAGGAAGACGCCAAATGAGGAACTCCTACACCCAGCTGCTGGTAGCAGTAATTTTGACCTGGAACACATAAATGCAAGCTTTAGACTGGAAATTGTCTATCCATTTGCACTGGATGGGTTCCACTTTGTCTACAAGTGAGAACTCAGCAAGGATTTGGGTTATGACCATGCTCATTACACACCCACCTGCCCTTTGCAAAGGGATGGGTTTTCTACAGCAGCCATGGAAGGACTCAACACCATAGACAACACACAGTCCACTGAGGATTTAGCACTGCTAGATGAAGGGCTGCTCTCACTTAGGTTTCTGCTGACCATATTGAGGGAGCATGCCAAAAAGAGATGCTGATAGCATAGGATCCAAACCTACAACTCTGGACTAGAAATTTTTGAATCGCTTTCTTGGTGACACAGACTGATTTTTGCTGCAGTACTTTCCAGCTTCATTTTCCAGGCCAGATAATTAGGTTCAGCCTGTAGAGTACTCTACTCTACCCTCTCTACCAGCTGGCATAGGACACTTGCTGACTGTCCCCTTTGACCAGACCCTGCTGCTCTGGGGCCTCGTTCGCCTGCTCCCCAACACTTCCAGCATCGCCCAGGTAGCTGGAGACCAAGGGCGATCAGGTGGTTGGTACTGGCATCGACCTTCTGCCTGCAGAAGTGCTGGCATCCTCCCTGATTTCTGAAGACACCTTCAAGGTAGTGCCTTTCAGGATCTTAAAGCATCTTTGTTACATGGGGTATGTGGAAATCCCCTCGGCCCTGAAATGCACGCTGCCCATGGGACATGGTTGTTGCTAGCAGGGTCTAGGATAAGTACATTTAATCCTATTTTCCTGTCAAATCCAGCAAATTGTAAAGAATTTTACTCTGAGTTGATTTTAAACACCCTGGGACATAATACTTTGGGAAGAGTAATTCTGAGATGAGGCAGAGTCAGCACTGCCTGGCTGAGCTTCATACCTACCTGCATGATGCAGGGCGAAGCATGAATATAAGCCCATTGTAGGAATTTAGCCACTAAAATTATTTTTATGCTAAAAATAAGCACATAAACTTACTGTTTAAGAGATGGGAAGTTAAATAAGTGAAAATTATAATTGTGGCTTCCAGCGTGCCTTCCTTAAGGTACAGTCTGTTCTGCTTGCACACTCACGAGAGCATCCCTCGGCAGAGTTGCTGCCGTGCAGCTCAGGAGGGATCGTCATTCCTGAAGTCGTTCACCAGTGCCTGCATCATGCTGTGTGCCTTCCTCACAGCCAGAATTTGCCTCCTCTCTAGCAGCAGCAGCATAGTTTTGCCTATATTTTTTGCTGCCACGAGACACTGGCGGTATTTTAGTGCAGAGGCGGAGCGTGCATGCATGGGCTGCAGAGATGGGACTTGCTGCGTCCTCACCCTGATGTACCTCCTGGCATAGACATGGGGTGGTGAGTGCAGGTTGGTATTGTCTTCAACCACAATAGCTAAATTCTCCAGAATTTGTGAGCCAGACCCTCACGTAACCTAACAGGGGAGAAGCAGCAGAAGCTTTTTGGTTTTATAGCACGCTTTCCCATGCTACAGCTTACACAGCCTGTTCTTCAGACATGCAATTCATTCATGTAAATTGTGCATCTCTTGAATCTTGATACATTCATATGCCTAAAATACTTAGACTGGAATTTTTAGGGAGAAATATGTTAGAAAATATTGTCCCTTTTGAAACAGGAAAGAAATACTGTCTATGTACAGGGCATGGATTTTAGCTGAGAAACTTGAGCAATGTTTATAATCATGTTTATAACATTTGGCAGCAAACTGGACAGATCAGCTCTTTGGAAACAGCTTTCTTTTATCATCCCCAGCATGCCTTTGGTTTTGGCCCTGCTTCAGCTCGAAGTTTTTCCATCCACCCTGGGACTTTTTTATATTTGTTTTTATTTTAAGAGACATGATCAGCGAAGAGTTATTATTGTATGTTGTGTTTTCAAAGTCTTTCTCCCTGTTAGGATAAGAATTAAGACTGTTACATTCAAACCATTAAAAAAACAAGTATTTCTTTCAACATCTTATGCTGATTTATCTGCTTTTTTGCACCTCATTCAGTCTGGGTAAAGAAATTAGACTGGTCTGTTTTGCCTTCTTGCCTGAGGATCATTTATTTGCCAGTGCTTTGTGGAGGTAGTTGAGGGCTTGCAGCCAGGTTTTCAAAGGTACCAGATGCTGGCAGATACAGAAACCTAAAAGATTTTCAAAAGTTTTCTGCCTACCCCCCATGAAATGATCAGAATCGATGCAGGGTAGGTGTTAGCTATTCCATGCATATTTAGAGTTGTGTGTTAGGGAGCTTTGGAAATCTATGCCATGTTGGTGCCTTTCTGGCTTACGTTCAGGAAAAGAAAATGGAAGAGGCAGATGAAGTCAAGAACGCACTTGGTACTATTTTTTTCATCAGAAAGAAAAGCAATGAGAGCGTTAACAAATGCACAAGTCCTTTGCTAATGTTACTCTTCCATACAAATAATTGCCTGAGGATGGTGTGTTGCAGTGAGTGGAAGAGCCTGCCGTCTCTGCCAGTGTTTCTGAATATATTTTTAAATACATTTAAGATACATGTACGGACATGCACGCCCAGATATCCCATCAGCAAGCAGGAAAATGACAGAAAGTCTTTGCAGCGTTTGTGTTACTAGCATGAGCCTGGGAAGAAATATGGATGTGATCATAACTCATTCATATGCTTGTTCTAACAGATGATCTTTCAGCACCTGACCTAGACTCTGACTGGAAGGCTCCCACAGAAGAGTGGGGAAACTGGACAGGAGATGAGAAGCATCAGACAGGGAATGAGAAGGACAAGGTGAGGCAGCGGCGTTGATGACCAAGGGAGACCTGCTGCACGGGGTTCTGTCTCAGCCAGACTGGGGTGTCCAGTTCAGCCCTAGAGCCGGACTCCAGTCACGGGGGCTGTTTCACGCTGGGAGGAGGTGCTTGGTGTGGTCACTCGCCTGGTCTGTCTGAGATAGCTGGAGCTGGGGGACACATGCACAGGACGTGCATGGGGGGGGGGGGTTGGCAGGTTCCGTGAGTTCATCACCCAGATGGCATTGCTGTCCTTGGCAACAAACATCGGGTGCTTGCCACCCTGCGTGAATGGACTCTTTCTGCTGCCGCTGGCCTTTCAAATACCTGGGGCTTAAAAGAGCTGTAGATTCCACCGCTGACACCAGCCTTCACACCAGCCCGGGCGGCTGGGACGTATTTATTTGAGAGGGTTCAGTGATAGTGGTACAGTTGTAGCTTGGGTGGAGGAGGAGAGGCAGAAGCAGAAAGCTTGCTTTCTACAAGGCCAGGGAAATGTCCCTCTGGCAGCATTGGGAAGAGTGTGCTGAACCTTTTGCAAACAGCTGTCTTAAGCCAAGGTGTGTACCTTATCCAGAGAGACGCCCTGCTTGTACACATCAGCACGCGCTCCTGGAGGTAATCAGTTTTCCCGAAAAACACATGAATCAGCGGTCCCAGGCCTCTTCTCATAAAATCTCTGATGCTTTCAGGATTTGCCTAAAGGCAAAGCAGACATTCATTTCTGCCTTTCTGGACTCGAAAGCAAAACACAGCGAAAGAAGAAGAAAACTGAAGCGAAGGAAGCAAGGGGTGGAGCTGGACTGAAGCATGTGAGTATTTTGTATTCCCAGAGTAGCGTCTGGTTTTCCAAGAGCGGGGAAGTCTTCTCCATCAGGATGATGTGACATAAGGGTGGGGGGAGGGGGGCGCTTTTCTTCCTCCCAAGCTTGTGGCTTACTCTTCTCATTTCTTCCTGCCCTCCTATAAAAGAAGGGTGAGCACAGCAACCAGTGGATTTTTGCAAAACGGGATTCCCCAACTTGTTTACAAACCAGTTTGATTTTGCAATGCAGAGAGGAGGAGATGGCTTTAATCATGGAAGAAAAAATGTTTTCTCAAGCAAATGCACTCCAAGTTTAGTGTATAGTTGGGCTGTGTTTTATCTATGGTGGAAGGTCATCTGGAGATATTAACAATAATAGAAAAGTGGTTCCCAAAAACCAGCGAAGGTAAAGCCAGACCAGTGTTATACCAGTGAAAATCTTATCAAGAGAAAAATGTCTCAGAGTGCCACAGAGAAAGGCTGTGGAAAACATCAGCTCATTTGGGATGGGAAGCACAAAGGAACAGAGTGTTGACTGGGTTTTGGACCAGTCCTTGGCTGTGATGTCCTTGTTGCTCAGTGAAATGAGAAATGGGGGAGGGACCCCAGAATGTCCTAATTGGTTTTCATTCACCTGCACTGAATATGTTGCTCTGAACTCGTACGGCTGTGTAGTATCGTTTGTCTTCCCCTCACACTCACTCTGGTCTCTCCTGATCCTTGGGACAGTTTTTCTCCCTGAACTCCTGATGCTCCCATTTCAAAGGAAAAGCTTTTAACTAACTCACTGTCCACAGTCCACATGGTCATTAGGACACCCCATCAGTTACCAGAGTGCTGCCAGCCCACTCTCTCTCTTGCACATCCAATTAGTTGCTTTAGCTTTGTATGTACCTTAATGGATAATTTTAATAGTGCTGTTCAGACTCCTAAGGACAGCATTGTTTCTTCTGGCACGCTGATGGTGGGCCAGAAGGAGTTTGTGCTGCATGTGAGCCCCAAATGCTGGTGTCTTCTGCTGTGCAAGCTCATCTTTTGGAGATGGACATAAAACCTGAAATTACTTACGAAGCCAGGTATAAAAAGTTGCTCATCACACTCCCTGTGCTACCTCCAGTATTTCTGTGGATTGTGGTCATTTAGCAATCACTGGGCACATCTTAGGCTTCAGTGTCACTCTACAATCACAGTACTTTCACCTCAATATATCTTGCTGTTCTTCTGTTCCTGGGGGAAAACAAGGGGAAAGATGATAATGAAAGACAATTCCAATATTTTAATCCCTCCTAAAACAAATAAACAGGAGATAGGTAGATGACATGCCAGAATATTCTAAACATTTAAAAGCTAATTTGTCCTGCAGTTTCTTTAAATACCCTAATGCCCTCCAATAATGACATTTTTTCTCATATTTTGTACTCGCATATGCTTCGTTTAATTCCTATGCTTAGTGAAGCATATTGTTTCAATTAAGCCCCAGCAAGGTTTGGAAACAAGAATGGAAGAAGGCCCAAGGGACTTGCTATCTACAAAACATAGCGGTGATGCAGTCTGTGCTTCCTTGAAAAAATCCTTGGACGTTGCTAATAATTCACCCAATAACGGTAAGCGGTTTTGCACATCTGATGAATTTTGGTTTCAGAGTAATGCCTATCTGAGAAGTGTTCACAAATGCATTTTTAAGTGAATATGCAGGATACTTCTCCTTTAGCTGTATGTGTTAATTCTTACAGAGGCTCTGTTATCTTTTTTTCTGTGACAAATACCCGTTCCTGCTCCTGCCAGAGTTAATGAGTAAAACTGCTATTGCATTTAGTGGGAGTAATTTTTGCACAGCGCTTTTAAATGTGAAATGGAATCACATGTATACATGAGTCAGAGCCCACTGAAAACATTCAGAGCCCTCCCCATGACTTTGGATTATTACCCTTATAAGTAGGTGGCCCTTGTAAAACACATCTAAGAATCCCAAAATACCCTTCTTCAGGTGAAAAGCCGACAGTTCCCAGGGACATGATTGCACATTGAAGGTTTGTGCACTGGCCCCTGTTGTTTGTATGGCAGGTGTACCTGGAAAAAAGGAGAGGAGGAGGAGGAAGAAAATGAAGAAAGAGACTTGAGGGAGCTGTGCAGCTGCCGGAGTGACAACCCAACAGGGCAGGCATGCCGATGAACTGCAAGGATTCTGCTTTCTGCGATGCTGCGCTGAGCCCGAAGTAAAGAGAGGCTCTAGGAGACCTCCCAGCGAGAGGAAGAGGAGAAGAGGAGCAGCGAGCCCGAGTGTGAGTGTGTGAGAGAACAGAGAATGAGCACGCTGTGCACAGAAGGCGGCGGTGAAACGGAGTGGCTGTTCCTTACAGACTGCTGCCCTTGACTAAAAGCTGTTGAATGGGGTTTGACTGGTTGCATTAAGTCCTTTCAGTTTTTCACTTTCACGTTGTTTGTCAACTTGTAACGTTATATGCCACTGTAGATATGGTCGGGATGTACCTGACTGTGATTGTACTTCGGTCCCGTGGTGGATCCACCAGCTAGTCTGGTCTCCTCTGGCATTTTTGCAGAGGTGCTCATCGACAGGCTAGTAATGTACAGAAGGGGGCATTGTTCAGAGACAAGGAGAAAACAGGGGTTGTTCTCAAACCTCCCAAATCTTTTAAATCCCCGCTGGTTGCTACAGTCAGACTTTTGCCTCATAACGTGAGATATTTATCCTTTTCACCCTACATCAGACTAGCCTATTCCACAAGGAGAAATATCTAAAGGGGGTTTTACACTTTTTTGAAAAGATGGTCTAAACCCTTTTTTTCTCCTCAGATTTCATGGTGGCCTAAAGTTTGAGGTCTGTATGTCCAAAGCATGTTGCATTTGTACTTATAGTAGGCTGAAGTAACTTTTAAAAATAACTTTTCTTAATTTGATGTTTGGAAATTTTTATCATTTTGTTACTTAAATATTCTAACGTAAACTAAATTTGTGAACGAATTTTTAAAAAATGTCATTTTGGTATTTATTGAAGAGTGTGTATTTCTTGCATCAGAAGGCTTATAGTGTGGAGGAGGGAATGCGTTACAACTGAATACGTCGGTTTATAAACACCGCCAAGCTGACACCACTAAGAGCTGAAGCCCTTTATCCCTAGAGGACCTGCAGCTCTGGTGGGAGCTGTGAGAGTTTCTTAGATGGTCCTGAGACTGTGCCTCCACCTGACCCATCCTGGAAGTGCTGCCTCGAAGAACAAGATCGTGATTGTCAAATCTCCATCTGCATTTGACTTTGTGCCTTTGGAGACTGTGTGGGAAGATTACCTTGGTAATGCATGTTACACGGATGCACGTTCGTAAGCATTGGGCTGATGCTGTGAGACTCATTTCAAGTAGGACACGGAGTAACCAGGGATGTTAACGGCTTTGCGCCACTACAGCTATTTGCATCACTGGGCCAGAGGAGAGCTCTGTGCTTCTGCCATCACAGCCACCCAGTCCCTGATGCTGGCCCGTCTGAGCTTCACCTTCAGCTCAACACTGATAGCTTTCATCTGTGGCATAGCTGTCAAAGCAGCTGTATCCTTCAGAGAAGCAATTAATTGCAGCAGTGTTTAGCTACTATATGTTAGAGGGCAGATCTCTTGCGCTGTGATTTTTGGGGCAGCTAGCTGTACAGCGTGCCCTGAAATTTAGCACAGCAGGATTGCTTCAGACAGACAGGTGAGGGATAATTGTAACTGACGCCACTTAGGAGCCTGCCATCTAGAATCTGCACATCTTGGTGTTTGTGTCTCAGTGTAGGGGAAGTGTAGGCAGTTTACAAACAGACTGAATAGACCAAAGTGCTTTTATCTGGAAAGTGACTGGTTTGGAGCAGATGCATAACAAGAAAATACATGGCCTTACTGGAGACACAAGAACAGCAAGTTCAAGGGTTTAGAAGATGTATTAATGAGTATGTGGGCAATGAGTAAAGTTCTGCTATCTCTGAAGCCAATGGAAAATATTCGTTGACCTCATTGGGGCCAGACGTTGCCCAAGGTCTTTGTTTAGCATTGAAGATAACCTCCGTCATCAAAAAAAAAAAAAGAATGAAGGAGATAAAGCTCACGAGATTGGTAGACTCCAGATTTCTTTTGCTTTTTTCTCTATATCTAATTGCAAACTTTTTGATGTCTGTGTAATTATGTTTTATTTCAACATGTTGCAGTATTTAAAATGTTTGTTGTTTTTGTAATAAAAAAATCAAAACTTTTGCCCAAGGCCCAGCACTCATGAGCAGTTTTATTTAATTAGTTTGTATGTGTGTATAAGACCACGTGGTTTTGGCTAAAGCCATTTCATTTCCAAGCTTTTTTGAGGTACTGTAAATGTTTTTAAGAGATTTCCTTCATTTGAACCCTTCAATGTTTAGGAAATCCTTGTGACATTCTTTTGTTGTTGGGATAAGAACAACTGAGACCTGTACCACTGACAAGTTGACTGTGGTGCTGATGACACGCAGCAGCAAATTATATCATAGAATCATAGAATGGTTTGGGTTGGAAGGGACCTCAAAGATCATCTAGTTCCAACCCCCCTGCCATGGGCAGGGACACCTTCTACAAGATCAGGTTGCCCAAAGCCTCATCCAACCTGGCCTTAAATGCTTCCAGGGATCCAGGGGTATCCACAGGTTCTCTGGGCAACCTGTTCCAGTGCCTCAACACCCTGACCGTAAAGAATTTCTTCCTAATATCTCATCTAAATCCCCCCTCTTTTAGTTTAAACCTGTTACTCCTTGTCCTATCACTCCATACCCTTGTAAACAGCCCCTTTCCAGCTTTCCTGTAGGCCCCTTTAGGTACTGGAAGACTGAACCCCAGCTCCCTCAGCCTGTCCTCATAGGAGAGGTTCTCCAGCCCTCTGATCATCTTCGTGGCCTCCTCTGGACTTTCTCCAACAGCTCCATGTCTTTCTTGTGCTAAGTTTTTACCCAGTTTCTCTGTCAAATTCATCAGTTCCACTGTTACTGACATCAGCAGTATCAGGAGAGCTATGTTTTTCTTCTGGCTCCACAGTTTCACAGACAGGAAGTCATTACTCTAATACTGCTCCCGGTAGTTAGGAAAGGTACATTGGGTACCGTTTGGTCGATGTGGCTGTGGTCATGCCGAGAGCCTTTCTGTGCCACATCCCATAGTGCTGCTGCTACAGGGGGTCCCAGGCATAGGAAGGTGTGCTGAGGGTCTGGTTCCTCAGTTTAAAAAACCAACCAAACCAAAACACAAAGCACTCAGCAACTGCTGTTAACTTCCATTCTTTCACTTCCTAGTGGTCAGAGGCTGAAAAAACATTGCTCAGCTTAACAAATGGTCTTTGCAGACGGGCAGTGCCTTTGAAAAGCAGACCTTTGAGCCCCTTAGGAAATTCCCCTTCCTTTCATGACTGAATGTCCAGGCTACTCCCTGGTTTCTATGCTTTTAAGACATGTCTCCCCTTCTCTCCTGTGAGAATTACCAGTTCTGCGCAGATCATCAGCCTGCTGTGGTGCTTCTGGCACCAGGAGCGTTGAACACGTGTGTGATAATGTTCATTCTCATAGTCTCTGATCTTTACTAGCTGGAGACTAGCATGAGTCCTCAGACAGGAGATTCAACATCCCTCCAACAAGCTGTAGCATTACCTGTGCTATAGCTGAACGTTTTTATCCTCCACAAAACTTATCCCTTAGAAGGGTGCATCTAGAGAATCCTCTCTTTGGTTATTCATCAACCCAGTGTAGTCTAATTACCAGTTCATGGGCCAGATCCAGCTGGCTCCCCCTGTGTTTTCCAGAAGTAATTAATTAGTTGCTTGAGTGGCACATGTCTCTGGAACAGTGAAAAGCTCCCATTGCCCCTGCAGACGGCCCAGTGGCTAGAAATCAAGCCTCTGGTGCAGTCACAGCATGGGAGGTAGGATGAAGTGTAGCTGGGAAAACATCTATGATCTGATTAGAAGCAAGCAATTAATTGTTACAGCAGCAGCACCTGCAAATGATGAAATACGCTGCTTAGGTTTCAACTTTCTCTTAAACTCAGTCTGCTCTATTTTTGTAACGATGCTCTTTCTTGTGGGAAGCCTTTTGAAGGTGGAAGATTGGCTATATCCCTAACAATAGGGCCGTATCTGCAAGCGATGGGTCCATGAGACAGTATCTCAGGCATTAAGATGTGGTTGATGCTGTAAGTGATGAACTCCTGACCTAGAAAGCTGTGTTTACTCACAGGCAGACTGCAGCATGCAGATGCAGACGCTGAAGCTTTGCTTCACACTCAAATCGTGGTGTAACGCCGTCAGGGTTAAGTAGGGCAACCACAGAGAGAAATTTGGCCCGCTGTTCCATAATTACCTGTAATTGATCATTGTAATAATCTATAATTATCAAGGTTCCACCCAATCTGCAGCTCAGTGGCACAGCTGACATATCTGCATGAGCCAAATATCAGGTAGACATGCTAATTGCTTGGCAGAAAAGAATGTGTTTCCTCTGCCAACGACACAGCCCTGCTCCGTAGTACTGACAGTCTCCTAAGGATAGCTGGCTCCTTGTGAGAAGAGAGGGGTTTTAAGTCATGGGCTACAAAGATCAGATGTAGGGAATCTTGTCCTTCTTCTGTGATCACACTGAACCAGACCCAGAGGTCTTTTCAAGGCACATTGAACTTTCCAGTATGTGCCGTCCCAGACATTCAGCTCCACAGATGTTCCAGTGCAGCATCCTCCCGCACTGAAAGGACACTGTAATGCATCGTCTCATGGAATCATAGAATCTTTTAGGTTGGAAAAGACCTCTAAGATCACCAAGTCCAACCGCAACCCAACACCTCCGTGTCTACTAAACCATCTCCCAAAGTGCCACGTTGACACACTTTTTGAACACCTCCATGGAGAAACAAACTCTCGGTGCCTTCTTGGGAAAAAGCCACTGCAACAGTGAGTGACCCTCATACCATCCCATCCGGAGAATACTGGAAACTTGCTAAACTTTATTTTATGTCAGGTTTTGATTTCTGTATCCAGGTGCTATTTTCCTGTGGTGTTGTTCTGTGCTGTAAGTTACAGAGGCACAAGATAAAATATTTTATCAAGCACTTCTGGCAGCACCAGCTGCTTGCCTCTGTGTTCCTTCTGGAAACCTTTCCCGACATCCCAAACTGCAAGCCCATTCAAAAAGCTGACATGTAAAGAAGTAACAATCACCAGAAGGTAACTCTTCCTACTTCCCTGAGCCGGTAGTGCTCAATATTCAGGCTCCTCCTGTTCACCCTGCCAAGATTAGTGGAGAGGCAAGTCTGGGTCGAGGGCTGGGAGGGGGACACTGCCCGCAGGTACAGGACATATTTCCCATTTCCAGCACCCACTTCGAGGCAATGCTGAGATATCTGAACTTGCAAGTACTGTTCTAGGTGGAGAAAAATGCTGCACATTATTTTTAGGTATTTTTATAGCTCCTCAGCTCTATGAAGGCTGATATAAATGAACCACGGCTCTTCTAGTTTAGCAGATCTTGATTCTGTAAATCAATACAGGATTTTTTCTTCAGTGTTTGATATTCAGAAAACCTGAGCGGACAGTGAGTAACCCAGAAACACAGTCTTGTGCTAATAAAAGTTGTACGTCATGCTGTCGTGTTTTAGCTGCTTTTCTAACCCTGACTTTCTGATCCATCTGTTACGAGTTAAAAAGGTTTGGAACTGAGTAAAACTGACTCTTGCTGGTAAAAGATAATTCATATTGTTAACAGCAATCTGCTAGAACAAAAAATACAGAAGCTTGGAATATTACATTAGGAATCCCAAAGCGATGTTGATTAATTCAGTAAACAAAAGTAAAATCCAATAACCACAAAACTCACCACAATACACTCTTATTAGTTTCTTATCTTTTTTTAAAAGAAACCACTGAATCTCTGAATTAGTTTGTTTTCTTCCAGCAGAATCCATCTTGGAGAAAAAGGCTGGTAAAATTCATTAATGCTGACTTCAGGGTGTCTAGGATTTCATTGTGTGAGTCACCAAGAGGAAAGTTTCCCTCCTGACTAGTTTATTTTAGTTTTTTTTTCCCCTCATTGATATGTAAATTCTTTGCTTGTACTCCACTACATTCTTATTTTCTTTAAGGAAGCAAAAAGCCAATCCATGCTCTCAGCCCAGATATTTTTCACATCTTCTGCACCAGTTCTATTGCATTTTCCAAATTCCGTTGAACAGATCTGTTATGTACTGCAGTACCTTTGTAAAGACATTAGTTTCTCCAGGATGTTAAAAAATCTTACTGTTTTGTTTTGAATTTAAAAATGATTGTTCAGGGTGGAAAATAACCAAGTCTGAGAAGCAGACCTTTAGTCTTTTTGTTTATTTATTATTTTATAATTTTAGCTCATAGTCAGGTGCCTTCTATTTGGGATGGAAGACTTCCAACGTGTCCTGCATGGCACCTTTTAGTCTCTGGCAAAGAAGCCACTGGACAGGAGACTTGATGTTCCTATTGCTTTCACTAGCCTTTGTGGTGTTGGTCAAATCAGTTCATCTCACTGTGCCTCAGTTTCCCCAACCCCAAACAGCACAATATGTTCATTATAAAGCGATAGGAACTCTGCCTGTGGAGGTTACATATGATTATCAGCTCGTGGTCTGTAGGTTTTCTCCCTCTCTCTCTCACACACACAGAGCAAATGCTGAAGCAGAATAGCACCTCATCTTTCATAAGCAACCTGGCAATAGTTCAGTGTATGCAGAGAAATAATGATTACAGAGTAAGTCTAAATCAACGTCTTTCAGCCAAGGATAGACTGAAGAGTGGCACAAAAGGGAGAGACTGGAATTACAAAGATCAGCATAAAACAGTCTTAGCACTGTATTGTTTTGACATCTTGCAGGTGTTGAACTTAATTTTTTTGAAGAAGCTGAAGGAGAATGCAACCCTGCCTCCTGTTCACATGATGCTAGGTGTTCTGCTGTCACACGTGGTTTTATATTATTTTCTAAGATTATTCAAAAATAATATTTTGCATTTGGTAGAATGTTCCCATAACTTCTTAGGACAGAAGTTCAAATCTGTCTAGATGCAGATTTTGAAAGATCTAACTAGTTTGGCTAATAAGGAACACCATGACACCAAAACTCCTTCCCTCCCTACCTGCTGAGAGGGAAGGAGTTAAGTGTCACGCTGGTAAAGTGTGAATCATCTGTATCATTCTTCTGCAGCTGCTTCTGACTTGCAGAGATCGGGCTTTCTGCTCCTAGGGTTGTGGAAGCAGACGATTTGCTCCTGCAATGTCAAGGTCTTTTTGCTATTTGGGAAGAAAAGTTTATCACCAGTACACTCTGTCTCTCTGAGATTTTGCTCTGGCTGCCATGACTGGAAGCTGAACCCTTCAGATTTTTTCATATATTTAGCCTTACAAATCCTCTCTGAACTAGCAAAAAAGGAGAGAATTAAGGCTCAGAGAGAATGAAGTGTCTTGCCTGAGGTCATCTGGGCTGCTTGTGGCATGGAAGAACTGGAATATTTCACAGAGGGTAGGACTAAAATCATTAACCTATCCTCCCTTCCCCCAAGTACAGGAAACAATGCAATCATTCTCAAAATACTTTTAATCTTTTTTTTTTTTTTGGAGTGGAAGAGAAAGGGGAGAGGTTTTTTGTGCCCACTCAATAGTTCCACATCAGTCTATCCTGCAGTGGAAAGCTGCTTTGTGGAGTTAAATGACATTCACATTGTTCTTCCCAGTATCTTTGTTGTCTGCAGGGTCTAACAAGCACTGAAGCTCAAGGGAATCGCATCAATTTTTATTCTGAGTCTGGCTGACAAAGATATGAACACTTAATTAAGATTTCTTTCATCTCATGAAAATAGCCCTGAAGATCTGAGCCTGACATGAGCGCTGCCAGCGATACTAGTGTAGGCAAAGTATTCAACTGCAAGATCTTAGTTGGAACAGTTACCCCCGCAAACCATTCAAATTGAGAACTGAATCTAGGTGTTTCCAAGTGGATGCTCTAACTCAAGTGAAAGGCTCCTGCTTTTTCTCTTCTGACTCACCCTAGTCCTGTGAATTCCTCTTTCACACAGGGACAGACCAACAGGAGGGAGAGCCTCTCTGGAACAATGTAATCAATTCAGCGGCGCACGCTGCAGGAACAGTTGGCTTCGGCTTCCCAACGCACCATCTGTGAGAAAACTGATTTCTTAAATGACTGATTACAAAAAAAAAAAGCAAGCACATTCCTTTTCTGTTTATTTACGTGCATGCATGTATATTGATTAAAATTAGTCTGGTTTTGCTACATTAAATCAGAGTGTTGATAATTAAGCATCTGTGCACAGGGCTGAGAACATTAGAAGCACTAAAGAAACAAACAATAGTTTATAATGGGATCATTAGAGCAGTCTTAGCAGCACTTACAACATGTTTATTCAAAAATGAAATATGCCCTAAGGAAGAAAAACACCAATTATGGAACACAGGGGATTTAAAATAAAAAGGTCAGTTTTAAAGCCTTTAAGTAAATCATTTCAAACAACTCAGAAACAGCTCATGTTTAAAAATAGACTAGCTAAAACAATAAAATGCGTTAATTGTAGCATCTGGAATATATCAAAAGGACGAGTACAGTCACCTTCATTACCTTCTACTGGTTCAGAGTGAGAAAAACTTATTATTCATACTGACATAGACATACATCTTGGTGTATATACACACAGCAAATATTTAGGGTTCTGTGGGTGTCTCAGATGGGTTGTACACGGCCGAGAAGGAAATACTTGCAGCTGCACCAGGGTTAAAACACACTGTGTGCATGTCTGCATCAACAGCTCAGGCCTGCAAAAACCACCGGCTGCCCTTGGGCCGGGGGAAGGTTATAGGTCCCGCTCCACACGGGACTACAGCTTGCGTCTTAAGCGGTGGCGCAGCCTCTTACCACACACGTATATGAAGGCAACACTGGGATTTATACACATTATTATACACATTATTGCTAATTAGCACATGTATCTGGCAGCACCTTCCGTTGTCATTGGGACTGATCAAGTATTACTGCTGGGGACTCTGACTCACAACAAAGTAAAGCATCGTTGCGGGCTAAAATTCACCTCTCCTGTTTACCCTCTTATCGCATATTCCTCACACAATATTAACAACTTAATCCAAGGAATCGATGCAAAAGAACAGCAAAAAGTTTTGAGCGATTTAAACCCTCAACAGCACCAACTGGCTTTCAGCAGGAGCCGTGGTGCGCTGGCAGTACCTCAGGGCAGGCCGCTGCGGGCCCTACTGAGGAGACACCTACTCCGGATCTCCTTGGGAGAGGGGGCTGTGGCTGGACAACGCAGTTTGCCGGCAGGCTTTTGGCTGCCCGCTGTGGCCAACCTGCGCCCACCCCGCTGAGGGGAGCGGGCCAGGCGCACACGGCCGGGGTCCTGCCCCCGGGCCCCGCCATGCCCTGAGGGGGCTGCGGCGGGCGGAGCGGGCTCCGCCCCAACATGGCACCGGCCCTCGCCTCAGGTGAGCCCCACCCCGCTCGCCGCAGGTGAACGAGAGGGCGTTGCGCCCCAGGGCTGCTGTGATTGGTCCATGTAGCCGCCAATCGCTTGTTGCCGCGGCAACGCGTACGCCCTCCCGCAGGCCCACCCCCGCGCTGCCGCTGTCGGTGCCTGATTGGGCGGAGCGGCGGTGACGTCCGCG
>VWZZ01004492.1:134426-149765 GCA_013399095.1 Psophia crepitans
GGGTCCCCTGCGGGGCTCGCCCGTCGTGGCTCAGCTGGGGCGGTGGTGCGCCGCGCCGTGCGGGGGCGGCTGCGCGGGTTCCTGGGGGTCCCACGGGGTGGTTCGGGCCGGTCGTCCCCTCCGGGGGGCCGTTCCGGGCTTGCCGGGCCCAGGCAGCTGTCGCTGGGCGGCCTCCCTCAGAAAAAGGAAAGGAAGGGGAAGTTCAGGTCGGTTTAAGCTGGGTCTCCGAGGGGCTCCGCTGCCCCTGGGTTGGAGCGGGAGGGACTTCTCTGTGCCAGACAGCACTGAACGTGCCGTGGTGAGAGAGGAGATGCCCCGAGTGTGAGTCCCTGTGAGCGGTCCCCTGAGTAGCGTGTCACCTCTGGGAGGAAGGAGAGGGTCTTGAGAAGGAGCCTGGGCTCTGCTTGTTGGAGAGCCCTGTGGAAAGGGAAGTTCCTGGCCGTGGGTGCCCAGCACGGGGACTGAGGGCTGATAGAAACGGGTTTACTTTCCAGAGCACCTCCTGTTTTCTGGCTGGTGGGTGCTTTTTCTCAGGGCGAGCTGAACCTGGGTGAAGGTAGCTCTGCACTAGAGCAATGGCAGTGGAGATGTGAGAGCAGCAGGCTGGGGCCTGGAGCCCTGTCTCCCCGCGTTCCCCGAAAGGGGAACCGAGCTGCCCCGTACTCGCGTCACTTCCTCACCTTCCCTGCGCCTGGCCCTCATGGGCAGTGCTGTGAGGGTAGCTTAGCAGTGTTGCGTCACAGCTTTTCTGTTCTGAAGCTGTAACCAAAGCTGTTATTCTCCTTCGCCCTTCCCCAGCCTGTAAAAATAGAAAATGCTGAATTCTTGTGCCTTGGGGGTTGGAACTAGATGATCTTTGAGGCCCTTCCAACCCAAAGCGTTCTGTGATGTGAAGCAGCCGTGCACAGAAACTGCTTTTACAGGCCTGAGGATTTAAGTTTGCAGAGTTCATGGTTTATCTTCAGCAGCTGTGGGGAGACCCTTTGTGGGATTTTTCATCTTGGTCCTTCCCTTGACAGAAAAATGTGCAGGCAAACAGTAAAACGGCAGGAGAAAGGAATGAAAGAAAAAACAAGGGGGGTGTGTGTGTGGAAGTGTAGCAAAACTCTAGGAGATATTTTCACTTTTTTCAAAAAGAAATCAGGGAAATATCTTGGTGATGATTAAGTTCTACTCCTAGTTCATGGCAGTATTGAAAATTGGGCTTGTTTTGGAAACCTGCAAAACTTCCAGAAGTTTTATCCTATCCTGATTAAAGGAGATCAAGAATATCCTCGATAAAAGCCTCGATAGTTAACAGTATGGAGACCAGTTCCCCCCCCGCCCCCGTTAGGGAACAAGCGCACCTTACTGCCTTGCCAGCTTTTGTTTCCTGTTCGAGGGAGTGTCTGGAAACCCAGGAACTCGGGGGGTGGGGGGGTGAGCAGCAATGTGCTTTCCCTGGCCGCAGACCCAGTACTACTCTCAATTTCTACCTCTCTTGCTGCCCTTCTGTTTCATCTTGCTGCCTGGATGCAGTGCCTCTTCCTCCTTTCGGAGTCTGTGCAATTATCGTAGTCCTTATGGATGGTGAAAAGTTTGCGGGTATTAATGATGCTGGTGGCTTCAGAGGTGGAGTGGCGTCTGAGGCGAAGTGTTCCTTTTGATCTCGTGTGACTGCAGCGGATAAATAAAGAGGAAAAATAGTGGGGTTCTGGGTGGCAGGGTGCATGCAAAGTATTTCATGGCTGCGTTTTTCTATAAACTGTATCAAACGCTTTGTTAAACTAGCATTGGAAGTTTTTATCCAGTTCTTCCTACCTGTCAGCTGGGAAAAAGTGGCAACTCCTTTAAGTCTGGCAACTGGTAGTTGTTTGAGCTAAAATAAGGTTTTTGCCATGAAGTCTTATGTGGTCTTGCCTAATGATTTAAATTGGAATTTGACTAGAACTCATACTTTTTCAAGGTGAAGTACAGTTTGGACAGGGAAAATTAAACTTACCTATCTTCTGACAAACTTAAAAATGAAATGGCCTGGAGTATGTCAGGTTGTGTAGACATGCTAATTAATGCACCATTTTAAGTATGTCTCTAACTTCAGTCTTTCAGACAGTTACTTATAAACTAGTATTTCTAACTAAATTTAATAATCTGTGCTTGTAAGTTACAGTGGGACAAATGGTTGTAACTCTGTGTGGAGTGCATTGGGTTTTTGGTTTTGTTTGTGTGTGGGGGTGTGGGTTTTTGTGTGTGTGTTTTTGTTGTTGTTGGGTTTTCTTTTTGCAAGGGAGGTAGCTTTTGGGTGGGGAAGAATGCTTAGTTCAACAATAGCTTTGTGTTACTGAAAATCTTGGTCTGGATACACTGTGTTCTCGTGCTGTACAGTCCTGAAGGAATTTGATACCAAACATAAAATGGAGTCTGGTAGCAATCTACTCCAGATGTTTTAGTAAGATAAGAGTTTTGGCTGTTTAATTCTAGTGCCTTATTCTTATGTAACTGTTTCTTTAGGCATTTTCCTATTCCTTGCTTATTTGTATCCTCTTAAATCTTGCATCTAATTAACTTACGTCCTCACTAAAACAGCTATGGAACTGTACTTCTGTGAGTCTAAAATGAACAAGGATGTTGTCTTCTAAAATGTCTGCTGCTGATGCTGCGTGATCAAACCACATCTTCTAAGCATGCTTTGGTCTGCATGCCGCTACTGTTTCTGATAAATAGATAACCCTTCTTTTTGCAAATATTAATGGAACATTTCTAGCAAACTCGCACTTGAGTTCCAGGACTAAAGTAGTTTGGTTTGCTCTGCAACACCCGCTGCTGTTCTGTGTAGGAAGGAAAAAGAAGCCTCCTATTCCTAGGTCTGTAATTGCAAATGTGTGGCTTTGAAGTTTGTCTCTTCCTGTAAACTTTCTTATTAGGCAGAGCGCTTTCCAGAAGCTGGAAGCATGAACACTTCACTGGCAAAAATCAGATCAGAGTTCCATAAACAGTCTGAAAGTAATAGCATTGTTTTGGAGGGAGTGGCTGTTTCATTCTGGCAACAAACTTCAGCAGTGGAGTCAAAAACGATGCAATTGCTACTGGTTAGCAGGAGGGCCAGGATGATCTCTGGATTCGTTTTCTCACTGAACAAGACTTCCAGAAATAAAGGAATGTAACTGGTCTCAATCTAATCTTGACAATGCCGGAAGCTCTGGAACAACCTATTTAAAATCATTATTTTTCAGGTTTTTGTTATTTCAATATAATAAAAAAACCCACCAAAACAAAGCCCCCCATCTTGGTGTCTTTCTTCAGGAACATGTGTAAGGAAAAAAAACTAGATAAGTGAGAGGAAGATGAGAAAATGTAGTAGTACAAGACAATTTCCTTTTCCTTTTATAAGTGAGGTATTAAAAAAAAAAGCAACTCATAAGTAGGAATTTTTGTTTCTGTTCAAGACTTAGAGTCCTTGGGGAAGCCTAGACTGGATGTTCAGGCCTCCAGAGAGATGAAGCACTTTCATGATTAGGCATTAAATGTATACCAGGGAGATAAAACTTACTAATTGAAAAGCTAATGCTTGTTATAGTCTTTCAGTCTTTTGAGTTCTAAGCGTATTGGGAGCTAATATTTCTGTTACCAGTATGTAATTAATACTGACTTTCTACTTTAATACCAGCTGTTAGATTATTTTTATTTGATACAAGCTATACCAAATTTCTGTTGAGCTCAGTTATCCCAAATATGTGTGTTTTACTCTTATAAAAACCCCTTCGTTTAGTTTTGTTGTAGTATCTTAATATGGAACCATTTTTAAATAAGAATATGAACATGCATTTTGTGTTTTTTTTATTATTGTTTTTTTACTTCCTGATAATAAAAAGACGGGGATGGAGCCTGCTGGGATTTCCGAGGTGTTACCTCGGAACAGTGCACTGTTCACCAAGTGCTGGCTTGTCAGGGTTGGTGGGGTTTCTTTGGGCGGTGGTAGTTTCAATCTTCAGACTACACGGAGGCTTACCTGTGCTATACTTTTTCTGACTCCTCCACATAGACCGCTTGCAAACACATTTGCAGCAAGTATATTCTTTCAAGCTTTGCCTTGCAATCCAAACCATGTTCTTGCTGCCAGTCATATTGACTATCGAGTTGAAACAAAACCTTGTGGTCTTGCTGTTACCAAGTTTCTGTGAAAGCAGAATGGTAGTTAAAATACATGCTCTGGCTTTATGCTTGAAAGGACTAATTTGGAGTAGTTGGTAACTCTTAATTGAAAGCCGTATGTTGAATATGATGAATTGCTCAGTGCTGTGTTATGATTCACAAATAGCAGTAATGGAGTACTGGGAACCCTGGGGTGTAAACTGGCAGAGGCCTGGGTTTGTTGTTGTTTGGATTTTTTAAGTTAGTATTTTTATTGTGTCTCACTGATCCGAATAGATTAGATTTTGAATGTCTCTCTTTAATTTCCTATTTTCCTTGCCAGCCACTTCAGGTTGAGAAAATAAAGCTTTAATACTTTGAACTGGGCTTGGTAACTAGTGAAATTACTACGAACTTTTGTATGCTCAATTAGAACCATGGGTAGGATGAAAATAAAGTGACAAACGTAGGATCAGTCTCAGTCTCACAACTCCAAGGCATTCAAGTTCTTCAGTACTTAGTATATTAAGTGCTGTTTAGTCTTTATCTTGAGGCAGATAGCCTGCCATGGGAGTTAAATTCAGTATTGAGTAACACTGTATTTTGTCCTGAACTTTATCACTATTTAAGTTAAAATGATGACACTGCATAAGTAATAAATGATTAAGTTATAACTGAACATGTTTATCTGTGTTTTTTATGAAGTAGAAATCAACGTTTCAACTGCCAGAAATCGGAACCTTGACATAGGCTTTTTGAAACAAATACGGAGCAGAAAGTTACTTTCCAGAGGATAGGTTGATACTCCTGGGTCACTCACAGAGAGGAGGAAATAGAAGGCTTGAAAATACATTGAGAGCAGAATGCCAGAGTAGTGAAGGATGAAGCAGGAGTGGTGAGAGATGGTAGTATTCTATAGACCAAGTCTTTTATTTTGCTTCACCATTGTTTGAATTTAAGTGGCACATGAGCAACTTGACAGTTTGCCCAGTAGGAAGTGTCTTGAGAGGAGGAAAACATGCTCATTGCAAGGCTAAAGATGTTGGTGGCTAAACTTGGTTCTTTACTGCCAGCTGTACTGGTTATTATATCTTTAAATCCCAAGGCATAAAGTGGCTGATAACAGTGGCTGAAAGCTGTAATTTCTACCAAGTTTGTATAATGCATGATAGCTCTTCTATAAAACGATCAGCTTCGATTTCACTAGAGGGTTCTTTTTAGCAGCAAGTTTAAGGAAGCTCATCTCCTTAATATCTCTAAGTGCTGGGGGGCGGGGGGGACACGACAAAAAAAACCACAAAACCCAATAGAACACTTTTAAAAAAGAAATGAAGCTTGTAGGAACTGTGAGTCTTAAAAGGTAAAACTCCTTTTAAATGTTCAAAAGCTTTTTTCTTTACTAAAGATTTCAGTTATTGTGTGTGGACTTGCCGCTTCTACAGTCATTGACTCCTCGAACCAGGCCTGTAAAAGAAGAAATACCTGGCAAATATTCTTAAGTTGTGAGAAACTGCAAACCAATTTGTGGTGGTGGTTTTTGTTTTTTTTCTTTTGAGGCTAATTCAAAAAGATCCTGCCAGGGTGGTGACAGTACTGAATACTGATTGTAACAGAACTGCACCTTGAAAATACCATCATGACTTTTTCTTGTTACGCAGCCTTTTTCTGTGGCATGTCTCTCTTGATATTAGTAACAGACACTATGCCCCTGTAAATCTTGACTAGGTTATAACTGCTGTGAAGGCAGTTTTGCAGAGAGGCTTAAACTACTTGTGACTCTTACTGTCCCTGAAAGCATTTCTGGTATGTACCAAAACGGGGAACAGAAGTAGTCCTCAAAGGCAGTGTATGTGAGAAGGACTGGTAAGCACAAGCCAATGCTGAATGTTTACGTATTTTTGGGGTTCAGTCTTTGTGTGAGATTTCTTTAACTGTGTTTTTGTAGCCTTTCTGATAAGGGCTGATGAAGTTTTTTAAATGATCTAGGAAGGGAAGAAAGCAAGCCAGTTCTCCCCTGCTTGTGTTAAAACTGTAACATGGAAGAAACGAAGCAGCAAGCTACATTTGAGGGTTAGAGCTGCAGTTTTTCCTCATATTCAGTATTTACTGTGTGATGCTTGCACATCCCTTCTTGACCCCCAGCACTATTTGAAAGAGTAGGGTGCAGTACCTTATTTGTGTATTAAATTAATTCTTACTTTCAGTTTGTAGAAAGCAGAAACTCTTTCCAAATGTTCTCATTGTGTCTGTTGTACCTTTTCCTTCCTGGCCTCTTAACTGTTTCCACTTTTCTGGTTCACAAATCTGTGCATTTGTCATGCACCATCAGTTTAATAATGTCGTTTGAATACTTGCAAATTAAGAGGATGGATAGAGTTTGTAAAGTTATTTAGTTGTGATTCATTAAAACTAGCAAGTGTCCAGTGCTCTTCTGGGGGTTTTTGGTAGTAGTTTAACTAAATCAGCTTGAAAATTTAATCCTAAATTGAGTTGTGGGGTTTTTTTTTCCTTCCACGTAGAGAGAAAGCAAAGAGTTTTTCTAACTGAACTAAAAGATTTATTAGTGTGTCTTTAAAATCATAACTGTTGCAGTGTAAATAACCTTTAGGTAACTGATCTTTCTCAGGTGGTGAACTTGCTGATGGGCATCTTGTTGACAGTAGAAGTGACTCATCCAAATATAGTGCCAACTGTTGATATCCAGTATGAAGTCATCGGGAATTACTATGCTTCTGAAAGAATGGCGGGTAGGTGTATAACTCTGCATGCTCTGGTTTCTAATCAAACAGCAGTGTCATGGTGTGTTTGCCTTGTGCTAGTATGTAGTATATGCATGCAGCTCTTAAATATGGCTGTCTTGTTTTCTGAATTTCTCTTTTAATTATTCTGGGGTTGAGGGCTTCTACAAGAATAATAAAACCTTACATGGAATGTTATTTTTGTTTCATATTATTCCCAAGCGTCTTAATAATACTTATAAAGATTTCTTGGCCTTCTCATGCTTTGAGTGTTGAAGTATGTGTGGAACATCTAATTCACTTTCTCTGTAAACATTTACTATCCTTGCTGTGCCAGTAAAACAAAAAGCAGAAAACTAATTTTACTGATTTTTTTTTTTTAATTTTTAGTGGTCCTTGTAGATTTAAGGAAAGAGCTTACAGCTATTGTGTGAGAGGCTTTACTAAGAGGAAAACCGTGCCATTTTTCTAAGAACAGTGGAAGAATTGGCATGCCAAGTACTTGAGTGAAAGCAAAGTATTTATCTAACAAGTTTGACATGCAGAAGAAACAGAAGAGAAAACAGCATGAGCAGAATTAAACCTACTTTCACTCTGTTATAGGTGAAGTTTATGGTGTATACAGGTGTAATCAGTGTCAAACTTCTGTATGTAATCAGCAAGTTTCTGAATTGTAGTACGACATGTAAGCTTGTGCACATGCTTCGCTTTTCTTGGTTCAATATATGCAGGAATATGCAGTGTGGTACTTCTAATGTGTCTCATCTAAGTCTGTTGTATTACACTAAAATTTAGGGAGGGTCCGATCCAGTCTGGAGCTAAGATACATAGTATCGCACAAATCTGGATTTTGAGAATTCTGGTTTACAGTCTTCATGTCGGTTTTTTGTGACCTGAGTTGAGGATCTGTAATTTGACCTGTGGCTGTAACTCACACTTGTTAGTAATGAAATGAGAGTGGGAACAAGGACCAAATACTTCATAAAGCCAAGATACTAAGTAAAATTATAGCAGATATCTGTAAAATGTCTTGTGTTTTGTTCCAAGTGTTGGTGTACCTGATAGCCTTAAGCTTACATAGCACAGATGCTTCTGAAGGTGCTTTTTCCACTTTCTAGCCCAAAATGGCTATCGCATGCTTTTGACTTAGAGATTCTCATTTGCCATGTTGGAACGTGGGCTAGGGGGTTTTGTGTATGTGAAGGGGTATTACAATTTTGATTGTGCACGTGGATGTTGCGAGTAGCAAATCCTCAGAAGAAAACAGCGCGTGTTGGCTATCGCTGAGTACGTAGGGCGCTCTGATCGGTGCGATGCATTTCAGACATGGGGGGACCTCCTTCTTGATGCTGTGTATGCAGATGTTACCTTGTACTGAATTGTGTACCTAAGTGCCTCTGCAGTGGCAAATCTTTTCAAATCAGTTGCAGACTAAAAAGTTAAAGATTCTCAGATGATTTCTTTCAAGTTAGGGAACAGTTTGGCTTCAGTATTGCTAAAAATGTTAGCTTACCACATCTATAGGCTCATCCATAGACCAGCTCAAGCTGGTTTCTTTTTCTGTGTCTAAAAATGTAAACTGTTTGCTGTATGACAACAAGTATAATCTAACTCGTGGAAAGCAGCTGTGCTTCTGTCATCAGTAACTGCGATGCACAAGAATCTTTATCCTTCAGCTTCTGTGAGTGTCCTGGATTCTGCTGCAGTTTGGCTTCTGTTCAGCTGCCTTTTCTTGTAAACAAGGGGATACCTTCCACACAGTGATTTCCTGTTTGCGTCAGCGTTACTGAAGGAGCTGTACTGCTCCCAGTGCCAATGACCGAATTACATAAACCATTTTGAAGTGTAAAGGTTGCCACTGTGCTAGCTGCACTCGGAACTCTTTCCAGTTGTAAAGCCATTCACCCACATACTTCTAGCACTGACACGTACTGCGATTCAGCATCGTTATGTTGCGTTACTATCAAACTATGTCAGGCTTCTAATTGGTGCGTTTGAACTTTATTCAGGCTTTTGATTATGGCAGAGGGATTTTTCCAAGTGCCTGCTGGTTTTCTTGAACCAGATCCCCTTCCGTTAGGAGAGGTCTGAGTTAGTTTTGCTGCTGCATAGATGAAACAGTTGAGTGGGAACAGATCATAGTAATGACAGAACTTGTGTACCTGTCAGCTGCAGTGTGACAGCTTCAGGAGACGGCTGATGCTATTGTTTTTATTTTAATGCAGAAAACGCCTGCGTCCTATTCGCTATCTCCCTCCTGATGTTCACAATCAGTGCAATGATGGTGTACGGTGCAATCGCTGTAAGTATATTTATAGTACGTGGTGTTAAACTTGCTACTTGAATTTTTAACGAAACACCTTACAAGCTGCTGGGTTTTTTTTTCCCCCCTCTTAGCATCGTGTAGGCTGGCTGATCCCGTTTTTCTGTTACCAACTCTTTGACTTTGTGCTCAGCTGTCTGGTTGCCATCAGTTCTCTAACCTACTTGCCCAGAATCAAGGATTATCTGGATCAGTTGGTAAGTGTTTGTTCACCTCAAGTTGGTATTTTACATTTGAAACTAAACTTTGGTTTAATTGGATAAGTGACTGAGCTATAGTTACCCTCCTGTATGTGGAAGAGGAATTCAGGCTGCAGCAGCCCCAGGGGATGACTGTATGGTGGCTCTGAGAATCAGAGCTTATCAGAGGTGGAAGGGTCAAAGGTATCATTGCTCCCTAAAAGAAAAGCCAGGGAGAGTAAAGAAAGAATTGTGATGGAGTTGTTGGTTTAAACTGTCTCTGCTATGTTTGCACTCAAACCAGGGATGTTCTTAAGACTTTAAGCGATGTGGTTCTGTGGCAGGTTTGCTACTGCAGATGTAAAAATGTGTTCACCCTCAGTTGGTGGGGAAGGAGAAGTGTATAGAATTATATTCATATGGCATAGGGTTCTAGAGCTTTATGGGATGGCATGGGAGGTTCTGAGGATTCCTTTTTACGTTCTATATGATGCTTCTCACTTTGCAACAGTACCTGCTAAGGAAACTGTAATGGAGTTGTCGCTAACGCTGCCTATGTTTTAACTGCAAGAAGACTCAATGGATAGAACACAGTGCCAGGTTAATGGGGATCACAAGCTCTTTCTGGCTGGTGTTCTTGCGTCTGTTCAAGTAGATGTAAAAAAAAAAAAAATCCTTTTAAAATGGAGATTAAAAAACCAGACTGATGCTGAGGAGAGGCTTTGTTACTGTGGTCAGGGAAAGAGAAGAGTGTGAAATTTGCAGCAGGTCTTTGTTTTGGCTCTTCTGTAGCTTGGGGGCAACTTCCTTTCTGCTTTGTGCGTGTACGTGGTACTCGTTGGGCTGGAACTAGTAACTGATACTAAGTCATTAAAGAGTTATCAGGTAGAGGACCATAAGTACAAATGCTGTACATGTACAAAATCTGTATTGGCGTGAGACTGAGGAAGTGACTATGGGCACAGACGGTACAAGGCTTCTGTCTAGATAGCCCTCTTCTGTAGTGCCCTGTTCTTGCAGGATAAATACTGTGCTTTGTGGGAGGATAAAGAAGAAATTAGTGAGAAATTGAACTCTGTTTCTGGGGGAGTAGTTTACGCAAGAGTTTGTTTCACTTGGTGTGGAGTCTGGATGTCCTGTCATATTTGTGACTATGCAGTGTTCATGCTTATCTCCTCCCTTTCTCTCCCTTCCCTATTTTTTTTTTAACTAGCCGGATTTCCCTTACAAAGATGATCTCCTTGCCTTGGACTCCAGCTGTCTCTTGTTTATTGTTCTGGTGGTGTTTGTTTTATTTATCATTTTAAAGGTGAGTTAAAACTTAAGCATATGTCTGTTTCATGAGTTACTGTATTAAGATGCTGTTGATCTGAGTTAATTCTCAATGCTGAATTAAGAACTCAGCAGACTTCTTAATGCTGAGTTAAGAAAGTCTTTGAGCAAAATTATTAGGATGTTCAGCTGGAGTATGACTTAAGACTTATTTTTTGTGTACTGGTATCTTCAGCGAACTTACTCGTTTGTATGCAGTGGGGCGTGTTTATGCAGCTCTGCCCTTCCCGAGTAGGAATGCGCAAAGACTTCGAATACCTCTCTTTGCATATGTGGAAATAAACTTCGTGTTTGTAATTAAGCTTGTAGTGAAACAACATTGATTTACTGCATACAAGTTTTCTAAACAAAACTATTTAAATCTCTCACTGTGCCTAACAAACCAGCGTGCATGTTTTGGAAGGAAGATGATGGAGGAGGAGAAAATGCATAGGTTAATTCAGAGCTGCATGATCTTTCTTCTTACTGAAGGGTGATATTACCAGTTACGTTCTTTTTAATCTAAATAGAGGCATTCATTTGAATTACAAAAACTTGCGCAGACAAAGCATATTAGAGAAATGAGTTGATGATATACATTGGCTGTGACAATATTTTTTTATTACATTCAGATGGAATTTAAGAAAAAATGAATTCATGAAAAAGAATTTTACTTATTTTTCCATAATTTCTCCAGGAGGAATATCTGAGTGGGGGGAGTGGAAGCCTAATGCAGTAGATCATACTTTTGTGTTCATTAGGAAATTCGGCACCTTGTGTATAACCACGTTAGCTTGCCAATGACAAATTCAGAGACACTAATGTTAGACAGATTAATAATGAGGAAAAAAAGCCCTGATCCTCATCGGAGCATAAAAGTATGTCTTTCTACAGCAGTTAATGTTGACTTAAAAGTCCAGGCTACTTTGCTCTGACGTCGTCTTGCTGCCCCAGTGTGTGTTCTTGCCCCCTCCTTCGCACTGGTAGTTGGACAAATAGTACTGCTAACTCCGGGATGAGTGGGACTGTGCTGTTGCCCTCTCCTCTTCCTCCTCCTGGCAAGTTTGGACTGAGATCCACAGAAACATAAGCTGGTTGGAGATTAATTTGATCAGCACTACTGAGGCAAATAGAGGGATTAGCTGAATGGATCTGTGAATTCTTTTGCTAAAACCTGTGTGGTTCGTACTCACCGAGTCACTATGGTCGCAAAGCTAAATGGGGAACAACACTGATATGTGGCTAAATCAGTGAAATAGCAACCATTCCTCAGATATGTATCAGCTAAGTTGATTTATGCTCCTTTTTGTCATACAAATGTAATCCGGCATCTAATTTCACAATCAGCATGCAAAGTCTTAAAGAGAAATTTCTCTTCTTTCAGGCATATCTAATTAACTGTGTATGGAACTGCTATAAATATATCAGCAACAGAAATTTGCCAGAGATAGCTGTGTACCCTGCTTTCGAAGCTCCTCCACAGGTAAAACTTCTTTTTGACTTAAAAGGAACCAGCATCGTTTAATTCTGAAAACTATCATATCATATGTGTCTACAAAGAGGGGAAAGATTAAAAAAGTTAAAGCAGCTAATGTTCTGGTGGGTTGTTTTAGTTACATTCCTATAGTGCATAAAATAGGAGGTTTTGTAAAGAGAAGTCTTTAAATGGTGTTCTTCTAGTAGAGTGAAGCTTTGACTGCACCAGTCCAAACCTTCCTTGCTGCTCTGCAAAGCCAAGAGACAGTGGGGTGGAAGGGATGACCTAGGGTTGGGTTCAGCAGAGCAGTAAACTGCTGCTGCACCTTTTCACTTCCTCATTACCTTACTAGAAACAGCAGTAAGTTCTTAAAAACATTTGCCTGCAACAGAGGATTAAGTTGCTGGTGGGGTACATAGGTTTTTGGTTTTGTGTTGTGGTGGTGTGTTGTGTGTGTTTTTTTTTAACCTGTGTTAATATCTTCAAAATGTCTTCTTTGTAGTATGTTCTGCCAACCTATGAAATGGCAGTGAAGATGCCAGAGAAGGAACCTCCACCTCCCTACATACCTGCCTGAAGCAATTTTTATGTTCGTTAACATCCGTACCAGCTTCCTGGGGGTTTTGTCTTTTAATCTTGCAAAACTGCTTAAGTAATAGAAATATTCAGGGCTTTAGGAGCAAACCGTTCTGTTTTGAAATATGTTTGATATAAACTTACTAAGCAAAAGACATCTGGGAGTGATTTTTGTTTGCTTTAATTTTTGTTCTCCTTAATGCTCTTAAACATTTTATTGCCTTAGGGCCTTACACTGCAAGAACTTATGTGTGTGACTAACTTGTGGCTTTTAATAATACCAACTGAGCCGATCTATGATTGAAGTTAGCTACAGTTATAAGTGTCTGCAGGATCGTGCCCTTAATTTATATTAATTTTTTTGTAAAGTAGTTCATAAAGACAATCTGATCGTGCAGCAAAATGACAGTTTGCCTTTATCCGTTTTTGGAGGGGGAGGGGGTTTGAATGTGGTATATACATGAGGTTTTTTTACTTTGCACTTTTCTCATATGTTATCTGACCTTTATTGTGGTTTTTTTATCCTATGTCTTGAAACATCATATTGTTCAGGAGGAAGGGAGGGTGGCACAGGAGTTGTATTACAATGCACTGTGAATGCAAGAAAACAAATAGAAATGTGGAAGGTGGTTGCATGCTTCTAATCTTTTATGTATTTTCCTCTTTGTGATAAATGATAGTTAAATAAATCTTTTAAGAAATGTTTACCAGTAGCCTTGGTTGATCTGTTTGTTGGGTTTTCGTTGTTTTTGTGATTTGGGTTTTTTTTTAAGGGCTTCAGTGTAGTGCAGAGAGTCCCACACACCTGCAGCTTAGTGAACACTGGCTTCTTACAGGATGTTTGGTGGTTCATCTGTGTTCTTCAGCAGAAGTCCTCCTGTGGGTGGAAAACATGGATTCCCTCTAATGCATAAGCTTGTGTTGTCAGCTTTCACAGTTCGAGTACTTGGTTGTCTTCTACTCATCTGGTTGCTACTTATATGCGAGCTGGGAAAAGGGAATTGTACTGGAGACTTCTAGCCCCTGGGGTAAATTTGATGTCTGATGAGCTCAAGCGTTAAGAGCGGGGCAGACACCCAGCAGGACTGCAAAATTATTTACGTTGGAGAATGTCCAAAGTTGTTGGATATGTGCCACAATTTCAGAAATGTTCTTAAAAAACCAAAACCAACCCAACTAACCTTCCAAAAAAGCTACAAACAACTTTCTACTGTTCCTCCTCTGTTGTAAGAGGTAAAAGATAATGTAATGATCTGCTAATATAGCTGAAGGAAAAAATGGCTCTGCTTTGGGAGATGAAAGGGATCGGGGGTTAAACCCTGGGGAGATGAGATTGCTAGAGCATACAGGTTGTTGGTTATTCCAGTCTGTTCAAGTACGTACCTTCTGTCCCGGACACGTTTAAAAATGTCATCTGTCACAGTACCAGTTCCTTGGTGTGCCCTGTCCCAAAGATGCCATCTGGAGAGCCCCTTAAAGTGTGGTGGGGCAGGAACACCTCATGCAATTGTTCTGCAGTGCCTGGCCCTTCTAGTTACCCTGTGTACCACGTGTCCCAGCACCTGCGCTGGGCTTCCACCTTCTAAGGAACTGTGCTGGACTCCCACAGAGCTTCCAAAACTGGGGAATTTTTGGATGCTGGCAGAGACTGCTTAAGTGTGACTTCTGGAGGGGAGCTGAGCAAATACGTGAAACTCAAGTGGTTTGAGAAACACGCAGCTGAAACTGCTGGTCCCAGCATGTGTGCTCTGACCTGGATCCATCTGCACCTGGGGAGGTTCAGGGTGTGTTGCAGAATGAAGCCCGAAACCTGCTCCTTTGTTACCTGTCTGAGCCCGAGTGGGCACCAACGGAACCTGGAAGGGTTAGGGCAGAGAGCTCTGGCTGATGGGTGGCTGTTGAGACTTCCCAAACGGGTGGGCAATCATATGGGTGAGCAGTACTTGGCTGCAGCAGGCGCTGCTTGAAGCTCGTGTGGTGTGAGTGCAGGCTTTGTGAATGTGGTGGTGGCCTCTTCTGTGCAGTTGGGATGGTACTTGCTCAAGCGAGGCAGTACCTGCCTGGGACTACGCTGCTGGGGGGTTGTGAGGGTGGGGTGGTTTGTTTCAGTTCTCAATCCAGGCTTCCTCTTCCCTTTAAGCAGGTGAAGCGAGAAAACAGATGGTCCTGCAGTCCAACACATCTCCTGTGGGTTTAGCTAAGTTGTCTTCTGAAAGACTGTGCTGGAGATCTAGTGGCTTTGTGCCCTGAACCCTGCTCTCCGCTAACGTTCCTTGCAGCTTACCGGAGGAGCTGGCGGCGCTGCGGGGCTCGGGACCAGGCAAAACGCCCTAGGTGAGAGCCCACCGCAGGGAAGGCGGTTTCTTGCCCCTCGGTGGTCGTGCTGCGGGCTCCTTCCCTGGGGACAAAGCCGTGTGCCTAGCAGTGCAACGTGAGCAGCCCTGCAGGGAGTAATTCCAGCGCAGGGACAGAGGCTGAGTCTGTGTTTCAGCCCCCCTGCTCCCACGTTTGAGCCCTGCCCCTACCGTGCCGCGAACTCCCACACTCGCTCTACTCCCTACAGCCCGTCCCTCTCCCGCAGGCTGAACGCCCGGTCGGGGCGCGGGCCGGCACCCCGCCTCCCTG
>VWZZ01004492.1:149968-186980 GCA_013399095.1 Psophia crepitans
TGTGGCTGCGGCGGCCCCCGAACCCCTCGCTCGCAGGCAGAAGGACCAACCACCACTTAGTGCCAGGCCGGCCTCGCTGATCTCTAAAAGCTCAGTGATTCTGCCCTGCCTGTGTTCGTTTCGCAAAACGTCGCTTCCAGACTCGCAGAAGGATCAAGCTGCTGGAAAACTGTGGGGTGGGGGTTTTTTTCCTAATCTAAAAAAAAGGGAATTCTTCTGCCTACAGAGCTGGGATTCAGTCTTTTTTATTATTATTATTTTTTATTTTTTTATTTGTAGGACAAACATTGTGTCTCTTTTTCTTTCATGTCCTACGCTACTTTCACCTCTACTTTCAAGAGAAATGTGAAGATTTTTTTTATTTATTTATTTTTAATAGGAATGGAATAATAAAAGTCGACTCGATAGTAGCGGGCTGTGTCAGGTTCCCAAAACAGCTCCTCGGGGAGTATACTCCAACTGAACACCTCACACTTTGCTATTTAATGCACTGCTGAGCAGGAACATCTCTTTTGTAGAAATACTGTGCTTTTGGATTGCTTGGTTTTCATAAGCCAGCAGTACAGCCCCACACCTTGATGGTACCATCCGTGCCAGGATATCAGGACTGAGAGGGTAGAGCTCAGGTTGCCTTCTGTTGCTGGCGTGATTGTGTTTTGTTTTCCTAGAAGTGATGCTTGTCTCTGAGCTGAGCTATGGCTTTTCAGTTTCAATTTAGATTTATATGTCAGTGAGGCATTTTAGAAGCTAGAAATATTGGTGTAAATGTTCATTTTTACATGTCAAGTTACTTCATAAATTATAAGTTCATTTATTTCTCTAACTTCATAAATTATAAGTTCGTTTATTTCTCTACTCCAGAAGCCTTTAAACAGTAACAACTTCCAAGGAAGCCTTTATCACAGCATCATCGGCATCTTTTTCCCGTTGGCCTTTATTTCTTCTTCTTGTGTGCTTTGGATTGTAAATGACAAACAAGAAATAATTCCTAATCAGCAATCTGTTACTATCCTAAAAAATACTGTTAAAAACTGTTTACTGTGTAATCTAGCCAGTCGTTTCACCCTTTTATTTCTGTAGCTTATAAAAATGGAATTCAGGCTTTATAAAAATAAAAAGGGCATTTACATATCGTTGCTACACTTCTGTGTTGTCTGTTAGATGTGAACAACCACTCTGTTTCAAGGATAGCTAGATATCTTGTGGGCTTAAGTGCGGACCTATCTTTTAATGCTTAGACATGTTCAATTATTAATTACTAGTCAAAATTAATATTTAAGAATTTCTGATGTGTTGCTCACTATAACGTTAAGCCTCTTCCTGAAGAATCAAGAGTGCCAGCGTTTAGGTGGTAGGAGTAGTTTGCCTTGACAGCTCTCGCTGCCCTAGGACGAGAGCTCCGGTCCTGTGTAGGAGATAACCGAAGTGTTTTCCTTCCTTCTTGACAGACTCTGCCTGCAAGAACCGGCCCCTAGACCTCGTCTTCATCATAGACAGTTCCCGTAGTGTCCGACCTGAAGAGTTTGAGAAAGTGAAAATCTTTTTGTCAAAAATGATTGATACTCTGGACGTTGGTGAAAGAACAACCCGTGTGGCAGTCATGAATTATGCCAGCACTGTCAAGGTAGAGTTTCCCCTCCGGACCTACTTCGATAAAGCATCTATGAAGGAGGCTATATCTCACATTGAGCCCTTGTCTGCCGGCACAATGACCGGCCTCGCCATCCAAACTGCCATGGATGAAGTCTTCACCGAGGAAATGGGCACCCGGCCAGCAACCTTCAATATCCCCAAGGTGGTCATTGTTGTGACAGATGGCCGACCACAAGACCAGGTTCAAGATGTGGCAGCAAGTGCCCGGACGGCTGGCATTGAGATCTATGCAGTTGGGGTAGACCGGGCAGACATGCAGTCCCTGAGGATAATGGCCAGCGAACCACTGGATGAACATGTCTTTTATGTGGAGACCTATGGTGTGATCGAAAAGCTGACATCCAAATTCAGAGAGACTTTCTGTGGTAAGGTGGTCAGTCCAAGAGGGCAGTGTAATTTGGCTCCTTATGGCTCCTGCTGTGGTTCCACTCCCTAAGAAAGAAGTTTTTCTCTTTGAGAACTGTTATGTATTGCATTTAAATATTTCCTTTGCCACCCGCTGGGCAAACAAGCCAACCCTTTTATTCAGTGGAGGCCAAGTAATGACTTTTCATTTTGAATAGCGACCTTACCATGCAAGTAACAGACCTGATCTCAGTGGACCTGCTTGTGCAGTTGGTCTGATTTAGTGCAAGAGAAGGCACGGCCATCTGGCCGGCACTCGGCTGCGTCTATTTACTGACGTGCCGAGAGCGCACACCGGAGCTGTGCAGTCTGCTCATTTCTTTTCCTGTCTGCCTGGGAAGCCAGGAGGGTGGAAGCTCAGTGCTGAAGGGCTCCTTACAGATTCAGAGTACCTTGGAGGGTGTGGCAGGGGAACCGCCATGCTCGCTTCAGAAATTTGGTGCGGGATGAAGTGCCCAAACACAACGGCAGGCCGTTTCGGGATGGGCTTTCACTTGGTGGGCTTCTTCAGGGCGCCAGATTCCCACTTTGCTCTCTTCCTCCACTGCTTGATTCAGACAGGGAACTGTGGGATGGGTTGAATTAGCTTAGGTCTTTCAGAGCTGGTCTTGGAAAAATGCTGGATGTATATTTAGTTTGAGCTAGAACTCCGCTAACGATGCTAGACCAGTTGGGTTGATATTGTCATTTACAGGAAGAAAAAACGTCGGGTATCGGGAGCATTTTGAACTGCCTACAGATAGCTATGCCACAGCCCTACCCACAAAAATCAAATGATGACTTTTTGACAATTAAAAAACTAGTATGAAGCAGATTTTTCTAGTAAATTTCTAAGGAAATCACTTATAAAATAAATCTCCAGAAAGTCATGGGTAAAATTAGGCGTAAGGAACATCGTAAGAGAATTGAAATAGCAGCCATCACCTTGGGAAGTTGGTTGGCAGCGTGTTACTTTGTTATTTCAGAGGCTCACTAAAAATTACGACCATACCTTTTGAATAAGTTTAAAGTGAATAGACCTCTTTTTCTAGGTACGAAATAAATGTGTAGGACCATCTGTAGATGGGACACTTTGCCCAATAATTAACATAGGAAATGCCTAGAGGTTTGGGTTGACATCACGTTGTGTTGCTGATGAGACCACATCCTCTCTCTGGTAGCTGGGAGCGGGTACAAGTGCCCACCTAGCTGGACAGGTATGTGTGCTGTGAACATAGCACTGATTTTCCACCGAAGTTCTCACCAAACTAAGTCCTTTCATAGCACCAAAGAAAAATCTCTTGTTCTTAAGAGTAAACTTAGTGTTTATTGTGCTGAAGCACAGCAATTATGCCCCTGCTAAGCTTGAGTATAAACCAGAGAGAACTCACACGTACACACTTCTTGAGTTCCCTGCATGCAATTACCCAGAATCTGTGGGATTCATGAACACGGTAAAGGGAACAGTATTTAAAATAGTTCCTACAAACCAAATGAATCTAAGAGGGTCTTGTAAGACAGTGTGGGTAAACTGGGTCTTTTCCAGCTCCAGACTCTAGACTCACCAGTGACAATTAGGATTTTCTTTGCTTTGGCCAAGGCAAATAAATTTGTTTGTAGGGTGAACTGAAAACAGGAAAATTAATGTTCGGGGCAAAATAGTTGGCTAAGATCAAGTTCTTGCTACATTGAGAGCATCATTCAACATGAGGACATCCTGGAGATGGAAAATCTTAACCTTGAATTGGTGTCCAAGTCAGGGCAGGCTTGACTTTCCTACCACAAAAATCTGGACATTTTTATCTGAGCTTCTCAGTTATGCTTGAAAATATCACCCACAGATCTTGTTCCTAAGTCATGGAGATGAATTCTTTTATTCCCAAGCGTGTAGCCGAATGAAAAGATGCTGTCTTGGTTTGAGATTTGTTTTTACCAATGCAAAAGCAAGACATACTTTTTATTATTAGCCTCATTAGGGGACATCTAAGTTTTCCATGTTTTAGAAAATGGGGAGTGTTGCCTTGCATTCAGAGAAACATGAGAAGATTCGAGCGCTCTTGCTTCTCATTTCTTATCTCACCACTATTGCTTTGGAGTTTGAATTTACCAGTAGTCCATACCCACAGTGTAACTACTCATCTTTCTAAAATCTCAGGTAATAATAGACTTACCTTCCCATTTTTATCCTTTCCCCTTTTGTTTCCTCCTTCTTTCTTTCTTCCTTTCCCCCTTTATTCCCCTTCCCACTTTTTTCCTCCACCTTTTTTTCTCCCCCATTTCCTCTCCTCTTCCCTTTTCCCCCTCAAATATATCTATCCATCTAAAAACCATCTAACTTTGAGTATCAATGTTTATTTTACAGTCTGTGGAGAGAAACAGGATACCATCTTGAGGTGACCAAAACAGCAGCTAAATACAGAAAAGCTAAATACACCTGAGAAAAACTGGTCAGAAGTTAATTAGTTACGTAGTTAGACCATCTGTGAAGGAAAAGACTGTCAGCGCACGCAGTGCACTGCAGCGTTACACCAGGCATTTTGTCTGCCCTCTCACCACGACGCACTTCTGTCAGCTGCCGTCCATCGCACAGCTTTTTGCATCCCGATTTTCTGCTGTCTCAGTCTGATGAGATAGGCTTACTGTTGGCTGGGGGACGAAAATTGCATCTTAGTTTGTAGTTTCAGCTTCTCAGTTCTCTGAGGTTTGGACATTCAACCTTCAGGAGGTGGTGGAGTCACCGTCCTTGGAGGTGTTCAAGAAGCATGTAAACGTGGCACTTCGGGGGATGGTTTAGTAGACATGGTGGCGTTGGGTTGACAGTTGGACTTGATGATCTTAGAGGTCTTTTCTAACCTTAAAGATTCTACAATTTGGAGGTTCATGTGCCTGTAAAGCTCCCTGACTGTAGATACTTTCCTCCATATCCTCTTTTGCTCTTGACTTTTTAAACCTGGTGGAACAAGGCAGCTGTAGCCCTCACATACCTATCTTGGTGGGTTTCTTTGCTGGCTGATACATCTGGACCATCATTACACAGACACAGTTTTTTAGAGAAAAACTCTAATACTGAGAAGCCAGTTTATTATCCTAGTGCCTATAAGTAATTTTTCTCTTCCTCCTAGTCTTGATGCTCTTTCTGTTGCTATTTTATTTTATTTTATTTTATTTTATTTTATTTTATTTTATTTTATTTTATTTTATTTTATTTTATTTTATTTTATTTTATTTTATTTTATTTTATTTTATTATTTTTTTATCCTACCCCACTCCCTGTTACTCCTGTAACTTTTTGTGACGGTGACACAGCACTGACATTCACTACTACTAATCCAGCAAGCCGGGCAAGATATACTTTTGTAAGCGTAAATTATTAACAAGTGTTTCTTTCCTTTGGGATGACTGAAATGCCTTTTCTGCAAACGCCCCTTGCAGCCGTGAACGTGTGCGCGCTGGGGGCTCACGACTGCGAGCAGGTCTGCGTGAGTAACGGCGCATCCTACCTTTGTGACTGCTACGAAGGCTACACTCTCAATCCGGACAAGAGAACCTGCTCAGGTATTACTCCTTCAGTAAAAGTGTTTAGCTAGGAAAAAAAAATAATCAGTTTTTAACACCATAATTGGATTTGAGAAGCTACTTGTATACTTCTATTGAAAGAGTGAACATCTGTATCTCCTTCAATAATAATAAATCTAATAATAAATAAATAAATCTGCTGCAAGTGATGGTGAGAATTAGTTTGATTCCATCACCATCCTTTTTATTATGTCTGCAGACCCATTCATTAGGGCTAGATGGCAAAACAAAGTCTTCAGACGTAGACACTGCCTAGATATTTTCCCCTACCACTTATTCTAATTCCTTCAAATACTACGGCCATTTCTGAGCTGATTCCAAATAGATACTTGGAATATCTGAATAGATTCCAAATATATTAAAAAATGTGAAAATGTGCTCCATCCCAAACTACTTTTTATTAACGATGAATTGTGTCTCTAACGCGTGTCTTGCAGCTGTGGACATGTGTGCGCCTGGCAGGCACGAGTGTGACCAGATCTGTGTGAGCAGCAATGGATCCTACGTCTGTGAATGCTACGAAGGCTACAGCCTCAATCCAGATAAGAAAACGTGCTCCGGTAAGAATTCAAGGCCACTTTAATATATGAGACTCACGGAGGCATGGACATGTTTTCTGTAATTTATCTTCATTTTTTCTAATTGCTGGATATCGACTCTTAAAATGAGAATTCACTGCTGGACTTTCCCCTTGGTTCCAGTAACAGTAAAGTGCATTTTTCTTTCAAGGTGTTGATTACAAAAATGCAATTTGGCACTTACGCACCATTTTATGGGCTTCACAGTGCTTCATAACCACCACTTAGCCCCTGGGAGAGGATGAACCTGTTCCAGAGATGCCCTCCACCACTGCCTCCATTGGAGAGCGAGTGCCACTAGTCCATAGAGAACTGAAAACCTGGTCATTCTCCCCTGTGCTCTCATTTCTCCTGTCAAAACTCACTTTTTTTAACACCTTGCTGCTTCTGCTTCCAAGCTGTGTGGGGATCTGCAATATAGCACCCCCAGCCTTACACCGGCAGCAGTGTGATTTATTTTTTTCCCCAAATATTTCTCTGGAGGTATCTCTTTAAACGCAGTTTTCAGTGGCACCAGTTATTTTATAACTGGGAAGTCAGACTGTTAGAGTTGCTGATGAAGATGAGAATCAGGTGAGATGCGGTATAGTACTGCCTTGGAGTCCAGATATCTGCCTATTAAATAATTAGTAACTAAATTCACTTCTCTGCAGCATAATGTAATAATGTAGTAGGGAACCGGTTGAATTGTTATTTGAAAATGAATTAAATTGTATTTATGGAAGTTGGAATATTTAAAATGCTTGGGTGTCTGGAGGGATTAATTGTTTTTTCCTCCCAAACGTGGCTCACCACAGCCACGGACACATGTGCCCCTGGAAGGCACGACTGCGCCCAAGTCTGCCTGAGTAACGGTGGATCCTACAGCTGTGACTGCTTTGAGGGATACACTCTGAATCCAGATAAGAAGACTTGCTCAGGTAAGATCTGATCAAGGAAATACTGCATTTAGCTAAAAGCAAGTAGCTTTAAAAAATCAGGTTAATTACATAATTTTTCCAATTAATTGTCCAAGAGTTTCTGTACAACTCCTGAAAACACAGTGCAACTTTATTTCTTTGAGTGTCCAGTAATAATTTCAGACCCATGACTGTGTGGAGCTTGCAGCTGCTATAATTAAAATGCCATTTGGCTTTTCCCTGAGGACTTCAGTGTTTTCACACCTATGAACCATGAACTGCCATATCCACCTGCCACTGATGGAGTTTGACATGGTTACGATTTAGTCAATGTGAAATCTCTTAGTAGGATGAGTTAAATCAAAGGGTGAATTTTAGCAGCACCCTAATTTTGACCACTTTAAAGATTTACAAGTAATTCGGTAAATTGTATTTTGGTCAAAACAGTGACTTAATTACAGATTTGAAGATGACAAGATCCACACGAACTTACTATAAGGTATCTTAAATAATAATAATAATAAAAATATATGATGTAATATATAATCGGCGTTCCTCAGAGGGTGATGGTTGAGAATGAAGGAGGCTGACTTTGCCCTGGTCTTCCATCGGCAGTCGGTCCTCGAGGGGTTTGTGCCTGAGAGGTGTCCCAGCTCAGGGACACGGCCTGCTGCGATCCAGGAGAGCCCAAAGGGTCTCACTTAGAATCGCTGTTTATAGGATCTGAGATAACTGACTTTTGTCAGGTACTTTTCCACTTTGCCAGCTCGGATGGCAAAATATTCCGATACTTTCCATCAGTTGTGTAGACTCAGAACTTTTCTGGCATCACCCCTTTTTGGGCCACAACCCAGGTACAGGTGTACCAGGCTGTCTGGAGGTGATTGATTGTCATTATTGTTCCCAAACAATAGGGGAGCAAGAGCTTGGCGATCCAGGTACGGATGTGCCAGGCTGCTGCCGTTCCCAGGCGAAGCCGGAGCCAGGCACGTCAAGGTGTGCCTCGGCGCTCAGCTCTGCTGCCCTGGCAGGTGGCCCAGGAAAGGGGGCAGAACTTGCACAAAGTACCGGGCCACTCAAGGCAGGGGGGCTGCACCGCCGCACCACCTGAGGGGGAGAAGGATCATGTGTTTGGTGGGAATATGTGATGTGCACTACCTGTGTCAGAAAACCCTTCAGCAAAGCAGCACAAGGCAACGAGATGCGGAAGAGGAAGGACTGTGCTGAGAGAGAGGTTATGGTCTGTGCCACCACGGTGTGATCGCTCTTTCTGGTGGATGTGTTTGGACCTTAACAAATACTCCAGCCTTAGAGCTCTAGAGGATGGAGGGAAAAGTTCTCTCCCGGTGCTGGTCTCTTGTGGATAATAGGAGCACAGGTGTAGCTGGCACTTAAGGGTGTCCATATAAACACATAGTACCTACAAATTAGGTACTACGGTATTCTCTACCATTTTCACTCAATTAGGATTCGAGCTTCACTCATTTCCTTGGATGTCTCATTGATGATATATCTACACAAAATCCTTTTTTCCACTTTCATCATAATCCCTTTCCTTACTGCCATTTCTGTGACAAAGCGCTGAACTTAGGCTTCCAGTTCCAGGCCGGTCCCAGGCAGATCTCTCCAATGAACTCATAGGACTCGCGTCACAAAGAGGTGAAGCCAGAAGACCTCAATGTTTCTTCCAGCCAAGTTTAGGAGCTGAGTTTGTAAATACAGTTCCTAAGGCTAATTCTCACCTGGCATTATACAGAGGCAATAAAAATCTGCGAGGGAATGTGAGTTCAGTGGGGCAACCCCTTTGTGAGTCCCATCCTGAACCTCCTTTCATAGCACTGATTCTCCCTGGCATAGTCAAATTTCAGATTATTTCCCTAACATGTTTGCTTGTTTTCTCTCTTCTGAATCTGATTTTGCAATAGGCTGCTAATGAATAGAATAGAATAGAATCATTAAGGTTGGAAGAGACCTCAAGGATCATCCAGTCCAACCGTCCCCCCCCCACCCATTACCCACTAAACCATGTCCTTCAGTACCGCGTCTAACCTTTCCTTAAACACCCGCAGGGACAGTGACTCCACCACCNTAGAGGGCAACAAGGTCTCCCCTGAGCCTCCTCTTCTCCAGACTGAACAAGCCCAGTTCCTTCAGCTGCTCCTCATCAGACCTGTGCTCCAGACCCTTCACCAGTTTCGTTGCCCTTCTCTGGACACGCTCCAGGGCCTCGATGTCTTTCTTGTGGTGAGGGGCCCAAAACTGGACACAGCACTCGAGGTGCGGCCTCACCAGGGCTGAGTACAGGGGGACAATCACCTCCCTGCTCCTGCTGGCCACACTATTCCTGATATAGGCCAGGATGCCGTTGGCCTTCTTGGCCACCTGGGCACACTGCCGGCTCATGTCCAGGCGAGTGTCAACCAACACCCCCAGGTCCTTTTCCTCTGTAGAGCTTTCCAGCCACCCCGCCCCCAGCCTGTAGCGCTGCCTGGGGTTGTTGTGGCCAAAGTGCAGGACCCGGCACTTGATTTCTCAACCATCCAGGTCTTCATGATATAACAAAAATCTAGGTCTAGAAAAGCATCCCCTTCCCCCTTCCTCCACACCCCCCCTTTACCCCTCGCCTTGCCTCTCCTCGCCTCCCCTCCCCTCCTTGTCTTTCTATCCCTTTCTTCCTCCATCTCTTCCTTTCTCTTTTTCTTTCTCTCTCTCATTCTTTCTTTGCTTATGCCTCACTGCACCTCCCTGCCACAAAGATATCCAAACATAGGAACTCCATCTCAGCTTGGGCTTTCAGAGCTGACGTGTTAAATTTGGCAGAAAACATCAGCCTCACACATCAAGTGCCCACTTTGTAACTGGCAGCGGGTGCCACGTCTCTTTTTTTTTTCCCTGACAGCGATGTACACTCTTCTGTTTATGGTCTTTTCACTCCATAAAATAGTGTCTTATCCAACTCAATTAGAGCTGAAATAATGCCAAATACTCTCTTAAAATCCAGACATTTGTTCTCTGAAATTCCTTTAGACAATTATTTGTAACTGGGTCACTGCTAGTTCAGTTCCTTTTGCAATCTGTTACAACTGCAAAAAAAGTGTTGCCAGTGTTCAAAAAATCGTATTAATTTTGTGACGTTGATAGCCAGCTAAAAGCACGCTCTGTCCACCCTCCCGTGGCTGACAGCGTGCTGACACGCAGTAAAAACATCCTGGTTTGAATCCAGACGAAGGTATGTTTGCAACTGGCAGTTACTAACGTCAACTAAACTGAAGTTTGGGTGTTAGTTAATATTATTCTCTTCCCCAATGCCTTCCTCAGCTGTGGACATGTGTGCCCCTGGGAGGCACGACTGTGAGCAGGTCTGCGTGAGAGATGATCTGTTCTACACCTGCGACTGCTACCAAGGCTACACCCTGAATCCAGACAAGAAGACTTGCTCAAGTAAGAGCAGATTGCTGTTCCCTGCCCCCTGTGCCCTCCCCAGCTAAGCACATGTATTGAAATAGCTCTCGGTAGCAGGTTGTTATATTTGGATCTGTTTGAGAAACTTTCACATGCACTCAAGTGTTATGAGACATGTCGGTGTCACTCTGCCTTTTCCACTCCGAGCAACATTCAGAGATACAAAGCACTTCGTATGCGACAATGCTAATAACTGCTTACCGTTTGATCTTTCTTTATCGTAACTAAGGCCATCACTGTGTTAAAAAAATACGCAATATTCAGTAAACCCAGAACTGAGACATAACTGAAGACCGAAGAGCTGGGGTTAGTCGCACAGTCACACAGCTGGCAGTGCTGTGCAAACTGTACCACCGTGCAGCAGACAGCTTGAGGTGATGTCCTCCCCTCCAGGCTGAATTTCATTTTGCTGTTTGTTTCTTTAGTTTCTCAGTGACTTGGCGTTACAGTAAAAATGTAATCATTGCAGAAGTGTTTCTTCCCTTCCCGGTCTCCTTCCTGCAAAGTTCCTGTGTGCTGGGAACAAGGAACTGGTGGTACCAAGCAAGGACTGAGGGAGACCCCGGTGAGGCAATTAGTTCATCTCACTGCCCCAAGGCCAGATCAGTTCACATCTCAGTAGTTCCTGGGAAGATTCACACAGGATAGGCTCCCAGCATGGAAAAGCATCGCCACTGGGAAGCATTAAAAATGTTACTTTGGTTTTGCATAACTGTTTCTCCAAAACGCGTTCTGTAGGAACTGATGTGTGCGGACCAGGAACCCACGAGTGTGAGCAGGTCTGTGTGAGCAATGGTGGATTGTATACCTGTGACTGCTATGAAGGCTTTACCTTAAAGCCAGATAAGAAAACATGCTCAAGTAATAATTTAATGCAGTTTTTTTCTGAATATATTTTTGAAGTGCCTCTCTTTAATGTGTTAAATCCCTTTTATCTGTTTGAGAAACGTTCTATCAAATCACAAACTCCCTGAAAGTATAATTGCTTTTCATTCTTTTCTGCCTGTTTCCACATGTTTTGAGCTAGTTTGAGTCTTCTTGTTTAGTTATAGCAGTCATTTTATTTAAAATTACAGTTGACTCTTACCTATCACCACACATTTAAGGACTTCACCATATTTCTAAAAAATCAATCAGTTATAATCTACATTTTCTTATGAAATGGGAATAGTTGAAAGGAAGCTCTGGGCAACCTGGGCTACTGGAGGGTGTCCCTGCCCATGGGGGGGGTTGGAACTAGATGATCTTTGAGGTCCCTTCCAACCCGAACCATTCTGTGATTCTATGATTGGCAAGGCAGAGTTCTGGGGCATCTGTCTCTGGGGCACGGGACTCAATTTAGTACCAGCGATCAGAGGATGGTGGGAAGTCAGAGGGGAACAAGCTGGTGTCAGAAGAACTGCTGCAATGCCAGACCATGTGTTCTTGTTCATGCCTCCCAGCTGAGTGGGGCGGGCATAAACTCACCGTTTTCCCTTCCAATGGGCAATAACGGCATCAACTGTGGGCAAAACCTCTGCACCATTTTGATGTAGAATCATACTTACAGTTGGGTTGGAAGGGACCTCAAGAGGTATCTAGTCTGATCTCTGGTTCGGAGTAGGAATAACCTGCCATTACATCAAGTGGCTAAGGACCCTGTGTAAGAACAAGTTATACACTAGGTGGATATAGCCAAACACCATCTGCAAAAATAGTAATTTTTTGTAGGTCTGGACTTAAACATAACTGCAGTGTAAAAACGCAACTCCAGCATGTTTTGTATGACTTGTTGGGCATCCCAGTGGCAACAGGAGCATCTAAGATTTTGAATATCAAATACTGGAAGACTGAATTTCACAGAAGGACCGTAGAAGACTTCAGGGTACCCTTGGGCAGTTGCCAAAGTTGGTTGGAAAAATAATTTTGTTAAAACAGACATAATCCAAGGAGGATCTGTATCTATCATTGGAGAATTTAAATGCAAACATAAAAAAATAACTGGCAGTTGGTTGGAAACCAACCTTGTTGGTGTGATATTTTGAACTGGCCTTCCTCCAGCTGACTCTTGAACAGCTCTTCTTTGTGCATTGACCATAAAGCCGGTGGCACATTCCAAAGAAGGGAGCTGAACAAATACAGGTTTAGTGGGTGGAATCAAGGAGACACCAGTTTCAACATTGGCTCTAAGACAAATTAATTTCTGCACTGCTAGAAATGAATCTGTTCACAGATTTTGCAGTTTCCCTGCAAAATGGAAGTATCAATGGCATGATTGATAAACAAGAAAAGAAACCAAAACAATTAAGAAAAAAAGAGAAATTGTATCCCGGTGTAATGCTTCTATCGTTTTACTGTTCTAATGCTCACATAATTTGTTTGGTATCGATCAGCTAGGCATTTCTATATCTACAGAAAATATAACTGAATAATCTGCTGTCATTGCCTTTGCAAGCCACATAAAAATACATGTACCAAGAGACAGTTATTACATACAAGTCATACCTCTTGATAATGCGTTGAAGGGGTATTTCATAATTGTAGGCCCTCTTTTAAGAAGGCTCTGCCTTTGGAAGCTTATTACTCGTCTGCTCAGATGTAGATGGTAATCACACTGTGGTACCTGTGCTTCAGTAGCTGTTGATATGTTTGTTCTTAGCCTGCAGCTTGCCTTGACTCCTATTTTCTTTATAGAGTAGGTGAGGTTAAATTGCCTTTCATGTAGCTGTGATCTCAGAGCCATCAGCTAATGCCTGATGTTATTACATCACAATGGAATTACCATCTCTCTGAGCCCTTTGTGATTATCCCTGTTTTTCTGGTGGATTATGGAGACAAAGGGATTCTTGAGGACAGCTGAGGCTGGTCCCCTGTAAGTCTGGAAGACTAAGGGCAGGACAGGAACAGATTCAGTGGAACCACTGTGCAGTACGGCAGCGCTTGCTTTCTCAAGAGATCGATGACTTTTCTGACATACTACCTGGCTCCTCCATTAATGTTGTTGTGCCTTTCTACTAGGTTTTAAATTCATTTCAGCCTATTTGAACGTTGTTATCCCCTCCATCCGTATTCATGTGACATTGGAATGGACTTGTGTGCACACCCTTGATGAATCAAAAAGGATACTCTCTATGCATATGTATTGCCAATGTTGCAAACCAAGAGTACTTGTGGGGTGATGCACATTGGTGATTAAGCTGAACGTTTTTGCTTAGTATCTAAAATTAATACATGTTCCTGCTTTCATTTTTGTATTAATTACCAAGTGGTAAATTCAATTATTCTAACTCCTTCCTAAGCTGAGATTTATGTATCTAAATTCCACCCACATCTCAGAAACTGATGCGAACTGACCAATTTCTGACACTGACTGACTTATGTGCTTAAAATGACTATGTGTGTTCCTGCTTGGCTTGCGAAGCTGCTGGAGGCCTAACTCTGGATTAATGCATTCTCAGAAGTGCTGTGTTTGGGAGTGATGAGAACCCCAAATGCCATTACAATCCCACTTTGACAGGGCAGCAACCTTGATTTCGTATAGATAGATAGATTTAGATACTATTTAGATACATTTAGATATGAGGAAGAAATTCTTCCCTGTGAGGGTGATGAGGCAGTGGAACAGGTTGCCCAGAGAAGCTGTGGAGGCCACATCTCTGGAAGTGTTCATGGCCAGGTTGGATGGGGCTTTGGGCAACCTTGTCTAGTGGGGGGTGTCCCTACCCATGGCAGGGGGGTTGGAACTGGATGATCTTTGAGGTCGCTTCCAACCCAAACCATTCTGTGATTCTACGATTCTTCTGAAGAGAAGCCCAACAAGTTAGTCATGGCCTTAAATACAGCCAATTGAATAGATTCTGTTTACAGTGATGCCAGTGGCCTTCCTTTGTGGATAGTGTGATGGTCAAGTTACTACTTACAAGACGGAGACCTGGACTGCAGGTTTTTCTCAGTCTGCATCACCTGAACACCCTCATTTTATCTCCCAGGCTGCCCTACATTTTGGGATGGGTGATATTTTGGATGAGAGAGCGAGATAACAGGAAAAGAGAAGATGCACTGTAGTCTGAGCTCTGTAGATCAGAGTTGATGGGGAAGGCTGGCTGATCCCTGCACCAGGCTTCTGTTTATATTTTGTTCAATAATAGCCTAATTTAAAGGGTGCAGAGGATGCAGGTAGGCAGATGAGAAACCCCCTGCTCTGCCTCTTCCTTGGTTAGAGTCAAGCTCCCTATTGCCTGCCCTGCTTCTGGACTATGACACTCATATCTCTGGCTGCACAACAGCCCCTCTTCATTGCTGTCCTGCCTTCCTGACAGCCATGGGTTGCAGTTCTGGCTGTAGTCTCACAGCATGATTTCAAATCCCATTGCAGAATCTGCATTTGAACTGTCATAAATATTCTAAATGCTGTCTTCTCTCTTAGGAGCCATAACGAGCCGTCTCGTAACAACTGAAGAATCCTGTAAGTGTGAAGCCATAGCTGCCTTGCAGGACTCAGTGACCTCACGCCTTGAAGCTCTGTCCACAAAATATATCCTTCTTCTTACATGATCTTCTGCGTTCAGGTTTTTACTGGGATTTTAGGGGGAGCTGCTTTGATATTAGCTAGGGAAGGTGCACACCTCACAACAGAAAGTATTTTCCTGGTAATTTTAGAAGTGTTATGGAGCAAAATCTTGGTTGTTGCAGATACCATTATGTTTTCACATTTCATTGAAGTTTCAAGACACGGATAAAATGCACATACCCACATCACCTAGATTATATATGCTGTGTTGAACATCAAGCACTGCTCTGTTCATAGTTCTTCCAGATGACTTTTACTGTTACAGCAAGTGCTGAGTTTTGAACCCTCCTATTGGTAGTGTGTATGTCTCAAAATTTTGAAGACACCCAAAACAGTCAGCGTGACAACAGTCTGACCGTTGCTGTGGTATTCATCTGCAGACAGGCGCTGTCCCAAGCAATTTTCACGCACCTTCTTCCTCTCCATGAAAATGTGCTAGCTTATGAATATCCAGCTCCTGGGATGTATGGGAATGGGAGAGCTGCGAGGCAGGGTGCTGAGGCTGGAGGCACTGGACAAGCCTCGGGTCTGCAGGACATCTGAGGCTGGTGGTGGGTGGGTGCCAGCTATGCTGTGCTGGAATTTGCTGGCTTCATTGGCTGCAGCCCGGCGCCTGTGGCAGTAAAGAGAAATGTAGTCGGCCCCTGGCTTAGACATTTCACAAACATGTGGGAGAGAAAAAAAAACAACAGAACCCAACAATAAAAAAAGAGAAAGTAGTGAACTCTGTGGTACCACAGCACACCTGAATGGTGGAATAAATGCCCTCAGATGGCACGGCAGGAACTAATAACTGGAAGTTAAAGTTTTTGAGACTGCATGCTTTTTTCTGTAAAAGGAGCTCTTGTTCAAGTAGGAATTGATTTAGGGGAGCACTATGTCAGTGGTTGTCATCCTGATCCCGGGGGCTTCAAAATCAAGGAATAGCAGGGTATTTAGCATTAATAAAAGAAGGAGAGCAAAGCAGCAGATTAGTAAGTTTTATATGTTAACTCATTATTTATACAGATAAATGATTTTTTTTTTCAGTTCACCAAAGTTTCTGAAAGCCAGATAAAAACTTTTGTCAAAGACAGAAGCTCTTGAATAAATTTGAAGTTATTTTCATAAGGTCTAATTGCAAATCCCTCTTCTTGCAGTGTGCCTGGAACTCAGTTTATCTGCCTGGGAAAGGTGAAGGGAAGACTCTGATTTTCCTTAGACTATAATATATAATTCCAGGGAATCTAAATAGTTAAAACTGAGCACCAAGATAATGAAACCTGTAATGTCATCTCAGTAGGAGCATGTCCTTCAGAGAACAATCTTTCTTCCCTAAAGAGCTAACATTAAGCAAGAAAATGTGGTGGTTTCAAGTCAGGAATATACTTTATTACAAAGAACTGAGGCTTGCTTTCCATGTTATTCTTTGGTGTGCAATTTGTATCCCTAGCATCCTTTAAAGACAATCTGAAAAAGCAGCAGAGGCAATTGCATGCTGCTCCTCAGCCCTGAATATCACTTGCTCTGGTTCCTTCTAAGAAATTAGGGTTGTTGAGATCATTTGGGAAGCTGCCAGACCTTGACACATCTCTAAAATGTTTTGAAATCTCTGGTTCAAGCATGTATTGACTTCATTTAGAAATGAGGTTTGTTGAAAATGCAGTAATGAGAAAGACTGTAAATCAACGGAACCTTATAGCCATCTATCATATTTTCCTTAACAACTGACCACTAGATGAAGTGTCTGAGAAGCTGCAGGCTTATCAAGGCAGTCAGCAGGTTGTCTGAGCCATCTTTCTACTTAATTCTAAAATAATCTTTCCAGAGCAACCCTTTTTATTGTGTTCAGCAAGCTTTATTTTGTTGCACAGCTTACAAAACAGCGGTTGGTTTGTTATTGTTGACAAATGTCAACAGGAAGACTTTCAGTCTTGAAAATACAGCGACCCTGAGGATCTTAATGCACAGTCACTTGATAACCATAAAGCTAAGTATACCTGCTGTGCTTCAGTTTGTACTACAGGTAGTACAGTAACTGCATTTTTCTTATTATTTAAACATAAATACAGGAAAAAATGAATGGATACAGTATATCACATTATATAAAACTGTGAAATGGAAAGGCAAAGTAAAAATGTGCCTATTTCATTTGTCTAATAAATGGAAATGTAATGTGGGGTCTTGTAACTTAATTTAATAAAATAAAGTATGATCAGCACACTGATGTTGAAAGGTGTTTTGTATACAACTTGACGGATGTGTTATGGAATAAAGTGTTTAACAAAAACAAGGAAACAAAACCTCAAAGATAATGGAGGCATAAAGGGAAGAAATCCACCTAATTAAATAGGATTTCCAAGTCACCTAGCTGGAAAAAAAAACCTGTTTGATTTTAAAACCTGCAAGTCTTCATTAATACAGATAAAAGGTTTAACAGTCATTTCAAATATTAATAATGTTGTTTAACACTCAGAAGGATGAAACACATCCTCCAATTTAAGGTTTTCATCCTGAAAGCTTTACTTATTTTATTAGTCAGTCATTCCTGTTGTCGTTCCATGGACATTACTGGGACTACTTGTGTCAATTGAGTTGATAGGATAAAACACACAAGTTAACAATTTAGAAATTTAATTGTTAAAAAAATCTACTCATTTTGCACACTTGGCATTTGTAATCATCCAATTGCTTTAGAAACTATATTTAAATAAATTTGAAGATAGAGTCAAAACTATTATTCTTTTTTTTTTTTTAATCGAAAAATCCAAGATATTTTGCAGAGCTTTGCAATATAATTACACAAAATATTCTATCAGTAGTTGGTCTGCCAAGGACATATTATCACGACATCTGTGCTTGCTTCATACCTACCCTGCACATAACAGATACAAGCAATTGCAAGAAAATCAGTGGGCAGAAGTTCAGTTATAACGTTCGCTGCACTGAGACGTCAGACAAATTACACAGTAATGTTAAGTTAGAATACTAAACAGCACAGGTGAACATGGGACAGAGCTTCAGCGAGGGCTAAAAATGGCACTATAAACTCTCCAAGACCACTGGATTGGTCTGTGGTTGATACTGGGTGATGTGTCCCCAGATGCTAATTTGCAATCGTTCACCTGAAGTTAGCGTGGGACCCAGCTATGCTACACTTGCTTCCTCAAAGTGCTGTGCATGCATATTTTTTTCTGTAAGGCATGGAGCTTTATATCCAGCACTTCACTTTGCTTACTTTCATGTCCTCTGCTTAGACATGGGTATTAAACATGGATTCATAGGGCCAGAAGTATGCCTTGGCCTCGGTAATTGGTAAGAATAAACAAGTCGTAAATCTAATGCAAGTCTTTTCAGCTTCTTGGCAATCGGGAGTGGATGACCTCAGTCCCATTTACACTAAGGCCAGTTGTCAGATGAGGTACGTAATTTTGTACAGTAGTGGAAAATTGTCCTGGAAGCCAGATGTGTCTTGCAAGCTGTCAGCTGGACAGGCTTTGTTTCATGCATTACTATTCATAACTCCATTTTAGATCAGAAAGGATAGTATTTGCATTCAACTCCTCTGAGCAATTATCCTGTCTCATTTTGTGAGCATCAGATAAAAGAGAGATCATCCAGAGAGGTTGTAGATTTGGGGAACCTGGTCTAGTAGAGGGTGTCCCTGCCTCATGGCAGGGGAGTTGGAACTAGATGGGCTTTGAGGTCCCTTCCAATCCAAACCATTCTGTGATTCTAAGAAAATTCCAAGGTGCTAGAGGCGATTTCTTTAAAATAGGACATACCAGCATGTCCCGTCAACTGAACATTTTTATTTTATATATAGATGTGCTTGTTGATATGCAATGAGCAATTCAACTGTTTTAAATACAGAGAACTGTTACAAAAAGAACTGAATTAAATCTTTTGGGTGTTATTTTAAAATTATTTTTATTCTGAAGAGAATGGAAATTTCAGTTGGAAGGGACCTACATCATCTAGTGTAACTGCTTGAGCAGAGGCATTTCCTAAATTACCTTTAGCTACATTATTCAGCTCTAAGATACTCACAGGGTTCAGCCAGTTTTGCTTAATAGTTCTGTCTTACCTGTGTGCTTCTAAGTTGGCTTCAGTTCAAAAAGCTGGATGCTCAGTGCTCCTCACCATTGCATATTTATGTAACTTCAGTAAAATGATGTGATGATACCTTGTGTCTGGTTCTATCTATCTACGTTTCCAAATAGTCTCTCTGAGAAGAGGGGAATGCACCAAACTTGGCAAGACACACGTTTGAGAACTTGGCTTCGTCATGATCCTCCTTTGATATTGAACTAATTGCTTATATTTCAGTGTTTGTGTTGTGGATAATTGCACTGTGGAACGCTTAGCTGCCCTGAAAGCGAAGGGCATGCCCTGGGAGATGTGGCACTTCTGTTCCTCCCACGCTCAGCAGGCAAGGTTTTAGAGGAGGATGCGCAAGACACAGGACGGACCACCATCAGTACATCTCCTGCGTTCCCATTTTCTGTTGCTCAGCTACAAAATGGCTTCAGTGCAGAAAATACTTACTTTGCAGCTGGGTCCAACCTAGCCTGGAGCCAGTGGAGCAGAGCCAGGCTGCTCCTGGAGCCCCCTGCACCCCTCGGGCGGGCACAAACCCGGGCCTGACCCTTCCCCTGGCCCTCGGCACTGTGCAGCATCCCAGCGCTTCGTAACAGCAGCCTCGGGGCTTGCCCTCACCCACTGAACCAGGCCATTATTCCTGGTGCTCCCGAGGCACCGACTGCGCAGAGCCGGCAGCACCCCCTGAGGAGTGGGCGCGGCGCCCAGGGCCGCGGCCAGCACCCACCTCAGCCAGCAGCACCGCCGGGGGCAAGGCCGAGGCTGGTGACTCCGAGGGCCGGCTGGCACGACTCGCACCAAACACGTTCTGTGCAAACGCTCTGCCACTCGCAACCTTTTGCAGTTTTAGCCACGTATAAGCCGAGTGACCGTTATTACCGAATCACCGGGGCTTTCTGCACAAGCTGAGCGTCATCTGTAACGCACTGCCCGCCGCTGCCGCCGTGCCGGGGCGGGCAGAAACCCAGCCCACCTTCCCGCTCAGGAACCCACCCTGCGGCCCGCTGCCGGCTGCCAGGCAGGGAGGGAGGGAGGGAGGCAGAGGGGCACGGGGACAGGCGGGAAGGGAGGGAGGCAGGCGGGCAGGGACGGAGGGAAACCCTCAAGCCGCCCGGCCGCGCCAGCCTGCAAGCGCCGCCGTCACCGCCTCAGGAACCGCCTCAGGAACCGCCTCAGGGGGCGTGGCCAGGCGCTGGCTCCGCCCCAAGGGGCGGCAGCGAATGAATCTTGTCTGTCTCTTCCCGCTCCCGGAAGTAAAGGAGCGTGCGGCCGGGGCGAGTTTCCGGCGGCGGTTGCCAGGGTGACGCGGTTAGCAGGCAGGCCGCGCTGGGCCCGCCGCGGGGACGGCTGGGGGTCGGCAGCCCTCGCCTTCCCGCCCCTCCGGGATGTTCATCTACCTGTGCAAGAAGGTGCTCCCGGGGCACGGAGAGAAGTCGGGGCGGCGGGGGGTGGGCATGCAGCCTTCGGGGCAGGCGGAGTTCCGCCCCCCCCGGGGAGCTTCCCGGGGTCTGGGAGCGCGGAGGCCTCGGGGCCCCCTCCCGCTGCCTGCGGTTCTGCTGGTGATGCGGCCCTGGGCTTGGTCCCTGCCCACAGTGCTGCCCTGCTCTGCCCTGCCCGCGCCCTCTCCTGGGTTTGGGGCTGGGGGTTTCTCTGGCCTATAGCTGCCTCCGCAGCAGCCGCTCCCCCGGACGCGCCGGCCGTAGCTCCTCAGCTGGGGACGAGGCAAAGCCCTGTGCACCGTGCGATCCCTCTCACCTGTTCTGTTGCTCACGGCACCTTCTCTGCGCACCTTTGAAGATGTCCTGTTATTGTTTACTGCATCTGTTAGATTTCCCTTTTTTCAAGTGGTGCGATGCACCGTTTCACTAATGCTTGTAATTCTAATTGTCTTCTGTCTCTTTTTGCATGTACCGATTTGTTGGTAGAAATAAGTTTATCTTGTGTGCTATCATAAGTGTCTTTGAGGTGTTCAAATGCAGTATTTTAAAAGAAAACACACTTCTTACAACTATGTAGAGATACAAAATATTTCTTTTTCAGATTGCAATTCCCGGTAATGTTCGGTTAAGATGTATTTCCTGGAACAAGGATCAGGGTTTCATAGCCTGTGGTGGCGAGGATGGATTACTGAAAGTTTTAAAATTAGAAACACAGACAGGTAAATTATACTTTTTTTTTTTTTTAAACAAAATCTACCACACTTCAGAATTCTGAAAGCCTAACTTCTTCCACAAGTCACTGGCCGATATTGTGTATGTTTTAAATCTGTACATAGATAGTTATGTATTTGCATAAGCATCAAATGTGCTGCCACTCTTGAACACTGTTTTCCTCCAGCTTGTCTTACATGGCACGTGTGTCATTTGTCTACCTGTTATATCTGCTCAAGTTTTGCTGCTTCTTTTTCGTGGCATGCGTTTGATTCTTGTTTTGTATAGGTTTCCAGGTTTTTTTGAATCTTATTATTTCTTGATTTTGTTTGAATGTTCTCTACCATTTTCATTGTTTTTGGAAGAAAGCTGTGTGGTGGTTTGTTTTTGGTTTAATAAGTATGTTCCAAGACAAGTAAAATCTAATAAATTTTCAAATGCTTTTAAGCCTTTTTCTGAATGTAACAAAATGTGATAGTCGTAGTTATTGTTGTGTGGGGTTTTTCTGTTTGTTTTGTGTTTTTTTTTTCCTGAAAAACTGCTAGACCATAAAAAATATATGAATGGGCATGACAGATGTGAATAGCAAACGCATTGGGATGAGGGGTGGAAAATTCATCCTGCAGTTACAATTTGCATACTTTTAGGTGAATAATTTTATCTATGTGAATAGTCTCTATTGATAGAGACACAGTAATTCATATGCTTTATTAGGGTTGTTTTATGGCTATTTTTGTTATTTTTAGATGAAGCAAAAATAAAGGGACTTGCAGCTCCTAGCAATCTTTCTGTGAATCAGACTCTCGAAGGTCACAGTGGTAAGTGTCTTTGGGCATTTAGTGTACTTTTGGTTAGAATTAAAAAATACAAAAATTTGTAATGTTGACAGGGTAATTTTGCTGTAACTTTTTATTATAAGCCTGAAATAAAGGTTGTCACTGTTCAACTCAGGTATGTAACAGCTTGGCTATATATTTTTACCAAGTTATCCGCTGAAAGACCTACAGCCAATCTTTCATATCTGTGAGTGAATTACTGGGTTGAGAATCAAACTGATGTAGCCTCGCCTCGGTTCTCCTGGCTGATATGGTATGCATGATGCAGAATGCGTGCTGCACAAACCAGGCTCTCCTCTGCCTGTTACGATTTAAAGTTTGCTTATGGATTTTGCAAGGTTAAGTCTGTGGAGTTTGACATTACAGCCCAACCTGTGTTTTGTATCACCTCAGACTTTTGTTTTTCCAAATTATTTTGTCCCCATTCATTATCCTGAGAAGGAAATACTGATTTTTATTTAAGTGGATGTTGCTGTTGTATGTGTTATATTACACAGGGACTTCTTTTTAATTAGTCGTGCAGTGCTACTGGTATAGTACCTGTTATCTCTGACTTCAGCGTGGTTAATTTGTAAGTGCTACTCAGTTGTATGGGACTTGAATTTTTTTTTTTTAGGTATTTACATAAAGTATCATGATACATTGCTCCCATACATTTGTTCACGTGCTGCCTTTGTACATGACAGATAAAGAATGCTCTGTAGAAGAAGAGAAAAGCTAAATTGATGGGCAGTTGATGCTGGAATTTCTGAGTTAAAGAAACAGTGATGTTCTACTGTGTTATGTGTTTTTTTTAAAAAAAAAAAGAGAGAAGAATTTTCTCTTACACTGTATATATAAAGTTTTAAATTTGTACAATAGACTAAAATCAGAAATGAGACTAAAAGCCTTAAGCATTTTTTCTAGTGACAGATACAAGCCTATGGTTTGTTTTGTTTTGTTTTTTTTTTATAGTGTCTCTGAGATTTCCTTACATGTTATTATAGCTTTACATTTTCTTCTTCTGAAGAAAAGTTTTCAGTAAACCTGTTCTCTGTTTTAAATATATCTTAATTTTCTATTTATTGACAAATTGCAGAATGTGTATGTATGTAGACTGCAATATGGTACACAGACAAAGTTTAGAGAGGTTAGAAAACAGTCTAGAGAAAGATAGTGCATGAAAGTAAGAATTGAATGCAGGGAAATTAGACAGGGATGAATTAAACTCATGAGAAATGTTACATGGTCATCAGACATAGACAATGGGACATCGAGAGAATACTAAAATCCTTACATTATTTGAAGAAATGTTTTTTTTAATGCAAATTTGCAGTTGAAACCTGCCAACAGTCAGGTTATTTTAAGGGCCTGGTTAAATATGATCAAAAAAATGTATTGTGAGGAATTGATTTAGTGCGTATTTTGAATGGATGTCTTCAATTCTGAAATAGATACTGTTACCCTGAGTGTCAGAGATTTTTGAAGGTATCTTTGATTGCATCTGTTGATAAAGTTCATGACTGAAATGCTGAAAAATGGAAAGGATACGGAGGACGTGGCTGACTACTGGTGAGGGCATGAAAGTGTGATGCTTGAAGTAGGCAAGTCCATGTCCAGCATTGAACTGCTGAAATAAGATGCTGCTTAGAAATGGTTTGAAGATGTTTCAAGTCAAGTCAAATATTTGTGAGTAGGATACTTCATGAGATTTGAGGGTCTGCAGGAATTGGGTGTAGAATGCTCTTTTCGGTAATCGTGAGGGAGATAGTGTTTTAAAAGTGTAGCACTGCTGAGGATCTATCTACTAAAAGGAATAAAAAGCCAAAACTTCTAATGACGCTGGAGTTTTGTCGGCTTCCCAGACTAATGTGTCAGAGGCAGTCAGAAACTGCAAAACTATGATTTGGGTTTTGTTTATTGAAGCAATATTTGAAGCAGAATTTGGAGAGGATGTTAATCAGCAGGTGACTACCGAAGCAAATGGAGCTGTTTAGCAGAATTTTGAAAGAGGAAACGAGTGATACAGAAAGAATGTCTAAAACAAAATCAAAGTCAGCCGCGAAAGTTTCTGAAAAGCTTCAGGTTGATTAAGTTGGATGTGGTGGCTTTTATTAACTTATTTAAATGGTGTAAATAAAAAATGTGTGTAATTTTCTAGGTTCTGTGCAAGTGGTGACATGGAATGAACAGTATCAAAAACTGACTACCAGTGATCAAAATGGACTCATCATTGTGTGGATGCTGTATAAAGGTATTTTACAGGACAAATTTGAGATGAGAAAATATTCCATGTTGTGAGAAATCCTTTTTTTCTTCTTTTTTTTTTTCCTCCAGCATTTTTTACAATTATTTTTCAGACTTTTATTTTGCAGGCTGTAAAGCTCAAAATAGATTTAAAACAATTTTCAACTTTTTCTTGTCTACACTTTTTGTAGTGTAGTTGCATGTAAAAAGGCATTTGTCCTGCAGAGCTGCCTTAGGAGAAGATACCAGTTCTTACTCATGTGCTTGGTAGACTGCTCTAAATTTCTTCTCTCTGTTGCTTTATTCCTTTGGAGGAGAATAGTCTATTGAACAAAGAAAAGAAGCACTGCTGCTTTGTGTAGGTTCTGTTTTGGGTAACACTGTAGTGTTTAAATGTTTCTGCAAAGTGCATCAAGCACGGACATACTGGTACAACACAAGAACTTAGCAACCCTGCTTAGAACATCAATTAAGTACTTTCATAAAAACAATCTTGAGAAATGTTTAATTAAGGCAGTGAACTAATATGACTAACAGTGTTTTGCTTTAATTGGCTTTTGTTGTTCTTGACCTTTTCATACTTACATGTACTTCTTCGGTACACTTAAATTCATTTGAAAGCCACCAGACCTCTCAGTCAGGTTGACCACTTTCCAACACGTGTGGGAAAGAAAAAGAAACTAAAGGGTTTTCATTCTTTCTTGGGGATTTTTGTCTAATGAAAAATGGAACCAAATAAAATCTCAGCTTATCTTCTTATTTTAGGAATAGAGAGTATCACTTGATTAGTCTTTCTGCCTGATATGTGGTGGCTACTGTCACGTAAATCATCTCTTAGTTTTGGAAAAGAACCAGTAATTTCTTAATACATATTCCTGTCAAAGACAGTTGTTCCCTCCGTTTATGTTTCCTAGTGTATTCTTGTCAGTTCTGAAATTACGTAAGCCCAGATCTTCCTGCAGGGCCCCTCTTGGACTTTGGCTCCCCTCTGATTCCTCATTTGTCAGGTTCTTTTTGGAAGTAAGTAGCTCACATCTGAACACTGGGTTTCACAATAATTATGCCTGTGTAGTCTGGGGGACACTGTAACATAGTCTGGCTAGAGATTTACTGAAAGGGCAGAACAACTTTGTTTTTAATTCCTTTCCAAAACTTGTTGCTTCTGTAGCTTTTTGTTTTATGTTACACTGCAGACTCATATTTAACTTATTATCTCATGTTTACTTATAAGCAGACCATTTTCAAGCTTTTCCTTTTCATTAGACACCTAATTTGATTGCTTGGTAACTTTTGTAAACTTTTTGTGTGTCTGTACTATGTTTTATTTGTTGGGTTTTTTTTTTTAACAACTTCAGGAATTCATGTTCTAAGAAATGTCATTATCATCTTATTTGCATATCTTTTGAATTGGGAGTAATTTAACTCTTTGAATTTGGTGATTTGTGTGTACCTTGAATCCACTAGAGGATTACCAGATCAGATGTGTAACTCAGTTTTTCATTCACTACTAATAGGTGCTTGGTATGAAGAGATGATTAACAACAGAAATAAATCTGTTGTTCGAAGTATGAGCTGGAATGCTGATGGACAAAAGATTTGTATTGTATATGAAGATGGAGCTGTGATTGTTGGATCAGTGGATGGTAAAATTTAAGCTCTACGAATTGTTGTGGTATTACGTAGCATTTATTTTCAGTATTATATACCTAGTGACTCTCTTTCTCTAGATGAATACAATGAACAGTTACTTTCTAATTGTTACTTTGACTTTCTTTAGCTGTTTCAGTTTTTACATTGGTAACTCAGATCCTATTTTTAGTTTTGTAGTATGTTTATTAAGTACATTCAATGCTCTGTTACAGGCAATCGCATCTGGGGAAAAGACTTGAAAGGTACCCACCTGTGCCACGTGGCCTGGTCCTCCGATAGCAAAGTTTTACTCTTTGGAATGGCAAATGGAGAGATTCACATTTATGACAATCAGGGAAATTTTATTGTAAGTTCATGGTGGTATAATAAAGGTATTAACTTCAACAGGCAAAAAACCTTAATTCCTCTTAATTTATTTCTTGTTAGTTTGTTGGTGGACTTCAGTATTGAGAACTGGACAGGGTCTTGTGGACAAAGTTTTTATGCAAGATTTCTGCAGCTGCAGCTTTCTAATATAAATATATCTATCTTAGTAGCTAAATATCACTTCAGCTAATGCTTTTTTGCCTTGCAATAGTTATTGAAAATTTCAAAATATAGTCATAGTTATTAAATTAAGCTCATGTTAAAAGCACTGGTGTGCTTTTAGAATAAAGCGGTAGTTTATTTTCCTATGTTACATGTTTCAGAGGAAACCTGGTCATAAGTGGAAAAATGAAAGGACGTAACTAATATTGCTGCATTCCTATAACTTAAGTTTACTTCTTTATTTTTATCTACTTATTTTGGAATATTTGACTATGACAAAATGCTAAACAGAAGTAAAACACTGACTTTGAAAAGAGTAATGTATTTGGAACCACGTTCTTGACTTCCAGATGCCTATTACAGTGAATTTTCTCTTCCTTCCCTTCCCTACAAAACTACCTGTTACCCTTCCCATTTTCATTTCTCTAACCCTCCACAGTATCTCTCCTCCCACTGTGTGAGTCATGGTGTTTCTAGCATGTGCTGCAAATTACTGAAATACTTTAAATAAGTTGTTGTCATTCCTCCTGCCCCCCAGCCCCAACCTTTTATCAATAATGTGTGGTTGTGCACCCTCCCTCCCTCCCTCCCTCCCTTTCGTAAGTTACCTGGTAGCCTCCTCGACCTGATTGGGTGCACTCTTCTTACCTTTCAGAAAAAGCCCTTACCTGTGTTACTAGACATACGGGGCTAATTATTACAAAAGTAAACTTATTTTAATTGGTGTTCTAATTTGGACACTTATTTTTTCCAATTATTTTTATATATTATTCAAGACAGTTTTATCAAGAAAAAGCTGACAAAAGGTTTCTTTCAAAAAAAAAAAAATCTTGTGGCCAGGAGTGGCTTGAAATTATTTTTCTTGTTTTCAGAATTCCAGTGGGGTTCCTTGTGTGCGTGCATGTGTGTGTGGTGGAATTTTTGTGTGTGTGTTTTCTTTGTTTTTAAGTTGCTGTTCAAAGAATGAAAATGCCAGTGTTAAAGTACATCTTTGTAGTTAAAAAATATGTTTTCATATGTCTGATCTGGCTTTGAATAAAAAAGTTTTTCAAACTGTTGAAGTTTTGAGAATGTGAAATTTTTTCTTGGGACAGGAAAAAAAATTTTGCATAGACATCTGGTCTGGAAAGTTATCAGCAGAGATAGAAGTTGTTCTTCTAAATAGCATGTTGTGTATGAATTCAAATAATTAACCAATCTTGTCTAGGTGAAAATGAAACTGAGTTGTTTGGTGAACTTAACGGGAGCATTCAGTATTGCCGGAATACACTGGTATCATGGTACAGAAGGCTACGTTGAACCAGACTGTCCTTGTCTTGCTGTCTGTTATGACAATGGAAGATGCCAGATAATGAGAGATGAGAATGACCACAGTAGGTACAAAATGTGGGGTGCTAATTACTGAGCTACTCTAGACTCAAAACCTCTACTTGTGTTTATATTCTTAATGTTTGTTTCTTAAAAACTAGATCCTGTTTTGATTGACACCGGTATGAATGTAGTATGTATTCAGTGGAACCACTGTGGAAGTGTATTGGCGGTGGCAGGCTCCCTAAGAGCAGCTTCTCAAGATAAAGATGTAAACATTGTGCAGTTCTATACTCCGTTTGGTGAGGTAAAAGTATTTGATATACTTATATAACTTAAATTTTTTTTTATCTTAGTATGTTTCGTCTGTGTGGGCATTACTTGTGGAATTTGGGTGCTAAAATGTAGATGTTCAGTGTGTTTAACATGCTTTGAGGTATCTAGGATATCCACCTGGATCTGGAAAGATGACACAGGACCAGGTACCCTTTTAGTACAGCAAATTAGTGGCCAGTGCAAAAGTCTAAGTGCATCTCATAAACCACTAAATGGTGGGATCTGTATAGTGTCTCAACGTGAACACCGAACTCAAATACCTCTGTTCAGACTATAGACAATAAGTGATTTGGAACGCTTGGGCAGCAGTTAAGATGCTCGCTTAATATCTGTGTATCAAATCTGGAAGTATTTATCTTTCTCCAATGGCTGTGTAAGACACCCAGGCATCTCTAGATTAGGAGTTCAAAATTAGATGGTGAATCCTCCCCTCTGTTTTGATGGAGTCAGTAAAACTGAGAAAATGGCATCTGGTATCAGTAAAAGCAATGGCTCAGAAATCTGAGAAAAGGTAAACTGTTTCTAATCTGATTTGTCTGTTGAGGTTATTGTTTTGTAAGTGTTTTTTGTACTTTCTGTCTTTTTTATAAGATGTCACTCAACTGTTGAACATTTAACAACTTTCTTTTATATTTTTGTTCATGGTGCTACCATGAACCATGAGTGGTTTTCCTATGGTAAATTCAGAATCTTTTTCTTTCCTTGTTTTAACCAAGCATTTGCGCACACTGAAAGTTCCTGGCAAACAGATATCTGCCTTGTCTTGGGAGGGAAGCGGACTGAAAATTGCACTAGCTGTTGATTCATATATATATTTTGCAAACATTCGCCCAGATTACAAGGTATGTAGCAATGTGGCACTTAACTGTATTAGTAAGTTTCCTGTTATTTATTCTTTTTGTGAATGGTTTGAAAAAGTAGTGCTCTCTGATACATAAATCAATGCTTGACTTATGAATGCTGTTTGATCAACACTACTGACTTGAAGTTTTAGTGGAGTGTGAGTGTGTGTATCGGTGATGGAATGACTTAGCCATTGCTTTTATAATGAATTAATGATTTTATTTTCACAATAAAGAAATGTATGCTTTATTAATATTAACAGAATTTGGCATCATTTTAAATTTGGTAGTAATCGAGGCTGTCATGTAGGTAAGGCTCTGGTGTTTTCATTGCTGTTTAGTTACAGTCAGTGGGCTAAGTGATGCAGTGGGAATTGTTTGAGCCTTACTTTTACAGTCATTTTTTTGGTGGTGAATTATTAGTTTGAAGCAGGAGAGTTGTGTAGAAACTGAAACAGTGGAGATGAATGCAACCTGGTACGCGTACTTCCTACTTAGGTTTCAATTCTCAATATACTTTTTACAAATGTGTATTCAGCTAATTCTGAATAATGTTTTTATCTTGTCTACCATTTTTGTTTTGTTAGATTTTTAAAGAGTTAGGACTATTTCACTTAAATTTACAGTTTAACAAAAACCAGTGATTATTGTCCAGTGTACAGTATTGTGTACTTTTTTTTTCCAGCACAGGATAAGTTCTTTAGTCATCAGTGTGTAACCACTGCGATTAAAGAGAGAGTGTAATGTGAGGAACATACTGCAGGTACATTGAGAAGTGTTGTTCCACTCAGTTGTGAAAAATCCTTGGTCAGGGAGTTCTAAACACAAAGCTGCTAGGAAGCAATTTCAAATAGTTTGTTGTAAATCTGCTGGAACAGACTTTGGAAATTTGAGCTGGAAATTAGTCTTGCAGGAAATGCTACCTAATGTTTATTCTGGGAAATGTGTAACAGCTGGAACACAGGCCTATTGCTTTTTAAACTCATCAGTATCTATGAGACCATGTTTATTTCAAGCTCTGGCACAGTTTGTGAATGAATAATGTTTTGAAACCTTAGTTTTAGAAACTACATGTGTAAGCTTTTTTTCCTTTTGCATATTTAAAGTGCAAAAAAAATTGCTCAAATTAATTCATTTCTGCAACAAATAAACTCTTAACCTGTTGGTAGTATACTCAGTTTCAATGTTAAATATTTTTATGGTAAATTATATCTATAATACATATGACTACTACCGTTTTTTCTCTGATTCTACTAGTGACTCCCTTTTAAGAACTAGGTATTCTAAAAGGTGACAGTCATTAAACGGTAGTGATTCAAAGCTGTCATTAACTTAGGCTGGATTGGAATTAATGACCTGGAGATGAAGTGTTAGTATCCCATTACCAATCTACTGAATAATCTGGTTTTCTGTATTTTTTAAGTATTACCATAATAAGAAAAGGGAATCTAAGTTAATATTACAGTAAAAACTACTGAGCTGATCTCTTTTAAACTATTCATAGTTTACATGGTATCTTTTTGGAGTTCTAATACTAATTTAGAATCTATAGCTCTAGATATATTTTTTTCTGGTGTATATACCATGTTTAAGTCTACATTGGATTTCACTTTATATCCTCATCATCCAGCTTTCTGGGGTCCTTTGCTACTTCTTGAATCAGTTTTAGATTTGAGAAACATGATTTATAGTTTACTGACTTGCTACCTCATAACTTACTCCTTTCATATACATTTTTGAATATTCAGAATATTATAAGTTTCAGTTTGCATCTCTAGGAGGGATCCTGCGGGTAGTGCTCTTAGTTGTCAAAACCTACCTTTATTCCAATCCTTTTATTTTTCTTCCTGTATCCAAAATGGGCTTGATTTTTCTTGAAAATGCAAGTTGGTCATATTGGTTGGGTCACCTTCATTCGCATGCCTGTTGCCTCTCTGAAAGTTAATAAATAATAATAATTGATAATAAATGACTGAGGTACAGCTTCCAAGGCTAAAAACATGATGACTAACAAGTGTATCGTATTTATTCATGTCCATCTAATTCCATTATTTATTGTATTTTTACTTTTTATATCTCTGCCTTGTGAAAGCTGGATTTACTGATTTGTGATTCCAGGAATCATAACGCTTTTTACATTTGCCCACTCCTGCTCCTCTGCCTATACTGCACAGCACTATGTTTGAATTCCTGTAGAACTCTACTTGAGTGAAAACCATTGGGTTCTGCCAATTTATTATCATTCAGTTTGTAGATGTATTCTAAAAGTTCTTTTGCTGATACTTTAGTTTATTGTCTCAGTTTCATTCCCTGTAGAGTGTGGGAACTTTTCTGGCCAGCTCTCTAATAAGCTTTCTCCTCTCTCTAGAGTAAATGCTGATGCAGAGAATTCTGTTAGTTTTTCTACAATTGTATCATCATCCTTAAGTGGTTTGCTTTATACCTCATTTGTTTGTTAGCTTTGCCTCCCTTCTGAGATATTTTTTGATTCTACTGTGTTAGAAGGAGTTTTCATTATTAATTTCTATAACTTAAATCAGTTGAATGCAATAAAATACATCTTCATGGTTTTTAAAGTGTTTGGATATTCCATTTCTTCTTTTGGCTTTTTGCATTTTCTCCTACTTGTTAAATAAATAATTACATTGTCCTGGGGGCAAGGGAGGGTTTTTCTCATGTTACTCATATGAAAGAAGTGATACGAGTTATTACAGAGCTCTCAAATAATTGCTTATTTTTGTCTGCTCCAAGAATTGCACTGCTGTGTTTATTGTATTTCCTTTGGGAAATGAACTTTCGGTTTACAACTCAATAGTCATGGAGCAGAGCAAGCATTTTCATGGCAAAAACCATCATACACATTTCTGTGTATTTCTGTGTAGCTGCTGAACAAAGGAGAATCAAGAGAAAGTGGGATCTTGTCACATTTTGAGGTTGATCATGCAATTCTGCTTGCAATAGGTTATTCCGTGTGATGGGAACGCTTCTTTTGCCAGTTTAATGTTATGCAAATAGCTTATTACTGGAGCTGTGTTCACATACCTATAAGAAATCAGTTCATCAATTGACAGGTAAAGAATATTGAATACTGATTATGTATATGAAATAAAGACTTTCTTTTATAGCTGTGGACGTTATTTTTTATTGAAGTCTTGTAATTTCTGATTGGTTTTATCAAAATTGTCTCTCTTGACAGTGGGGTTACTGCTCCAACACAGTCGTTTATGCATATACACGACCTGATCGTCCAGAATACTGTGTAGTCTTTTGGGACACAAAAAACAATGAGAAGTATGTGAAATATGTCAAGAGCTTGATTTCTATAACAACTTATGGAGACTTCTGTGTTTTAGCAACTAAAGCAGATGAAAATCAACCTCAGGTAAAGTCTTGCTTTCAATTTTCACTTGAAATGCTCTATTCCATGTGTCAGTGCTTTACAACCAGAGTAAGATGAAATGTAAAATTCCGAATCTGTCTCAGAGTGTGGTGTTCAGCTGTCATTTGACAGAATGGCACTTGAGTGGGCTTAATGTTTAAAACAAAGAATCCCATCAAACAACAAAGTAATAGCAAAAAGGTGCAGAACTGATTAACTGCCTCTATATTTTAACTCTTTGTAGCTGTTAGTAACTTAATGAAAAATGCAGCCTTCAAGATTAATGTTTCTTTAGAAATATTTAGAGCAGTTCTCCAAAGAAAAGCTAAAAGCAGGAGAACATCAGAATGGTAACAAATAATGCTTAAGTCAGAACAGGGGAAAAAAAGGGGAGTATTTTAGGTGATATAAATCACGTTGCTACAAACTGCTCCGTTTATTTATTCAAAATGTAGGGACAAACGATACGATAAACATATCCTTTGGTTAATGTATGTTCAGTTAACATGATGCTAACCATTGCACAGGTTTTCTTACTGGGTTCAGTTCTGAAATATTATCTGTATCACTTGTATATTGCTTGCAAAGGAGGAACATGAGATGGAGTCAATTGGCGCAACGGTAAAAAACTGTTTTAGTGCTGCTTTGCTTGATTGTGCAATAAATGGTGTGCTGTCATATGGATTGAAAATATGGTAGTGAAATTGCGTGTATTAAAATGAGATTTTTCTGTTGTATTTTTTAAATAGGAAACAAACAGTGGAAGGACTTAGTGTAACTTTCTTGAGAGTACATAAGAGATTTAATTTTCACATCTGAAAATTACAGATAATAAACGTCTTTCAATTATTTAGGAAAGGTTAGACGCAGTACTGAAGGACATGGTTTAGTGGTTAACAGGTGGGGGGGGACGGTTGGACTTGGATGATCCTTGAGGTCTCTTCCAACCTTAATGATCCTATCCTATCCTATCCTATCCTATCCTATCCTATCCTATCCTATCCTATCCTATCCTATCCTATCCTATTTCAAAATGGCTCCAGTGTAACTATTAACACTGTTGGGGGGGGCAGCTTTTAGGAAATGAAGTGAACAAGCTTATCCTTTGGGTAGCAGTTCATTAGAGCTGCTTTCTGTAAACTAGATTTATTATGCAACAGATTTTGGTCATTAGAATTGTGATTTCAAGAGGGCAAGATGTGCAGCAACAGTTGATGGGGGCGGGGGGGAAACTCAGTAATTTCAGCAGGAACCTTTTAAAGGTTCAGCAAGTTAAGAAGTTACGAAGAACTGAATGTTGATACCACTAGCAAGGCTTGAGCTTTCTGGTTTGATCAAATCAGGCAATGCAGACTCCTTTGTCCTGGCACCACCGTGTAGCTGGTGTAGCTTGTCTCGCATGCCATTACTCCACCACCGCTTGGCAGTCTCTGGTCTACTGACTTGGAGACTCAGAAATGAGTAAAAAGGCCACAAAAGAGAAATTGATTACAGAGTGAATGTTGGGATAATTTACCAGAATTAAGAATTAATATAAACATAATAGAAACAAACAATAAATCGTTTAAAAAGCCAGGTGTGGCTTCCTACAGAGGTGAAGGCCCAACATAATTTTTTGGATAAAAGAAATTTGAGAATGCTACTGGGAAGTTTCACTCATGAACAAAGAAATAAAAATAATATTTTTGAGAGGTGTTTAGTGGTGGCAGAACCAGAAAAATTATTAAATGAAAAGAAATCCTTGTTCAGATCTCTTTCTTCAAAAGAATGAATTTCATACAGCAACTGAAAAGCTAAATTCTGCTATTCTCATGTGATTAATAACCTATCAATCTGCCACTTTAAAGGAGTAAGGTGTACAGCTGCTGTAGTCTGCTACCACAATTACAGGAATTGTTCAGGAGGTGAAAGAGCTATCTATGAAGAACTAATTATCTTCCATTTCCTGGAGAGTCACAGCTTTTAGGGGATTGAAGTTTTGGCAGCCCTGTATATTTTTTTTTTAATATTCTTTTTATTTTTTTTCATCTAAAGACTCTACAGTAAAGGTGGCTACTTAATTTCCACCCTTCTCTTTCAAGACATTCTTGTTTCCCTGTGCAATCATCATAAAGATATTTAATCCTTGATTTAGGTCTGGAAAAACAAATACATCAGCAACGACAATGAAGCATTGGTGTCTAGGTCAATTTTTATTTATTTGCATCTTACCTCAAATTGGTCCATTAAATTCAGGATCTGTGCTATCAAAGCCTTCCTGAGCAGGCTTACAAGAAAGGCAAAACTAACAAAACTCATCGGTTTTGTAGCATTTGCGATACTGCAGGGTGGAGGGATAGCCTTACCCACAGTTCTCCCTACATTGTAGCCTTCTTGGAGGTTCAAGGAGATCAAGGTCTGCAATGGGTAGAACAACTTCTGGGAGCCAATGAGGGGGTCTGATGCAGTTTATTGGGTTATCCTTTGCATGGCAAGAGCTGACTCACCGAGAAATTCCTGGTGTGTTGTGCTAGTAAATAATCGCAGTGCCCCACTGAGCAGGGAGTGAGACACTGGCTGTCTTGTCTGCGTGTTATCTGTGGACCCTGCTGGTGGTATGTCCTGCGTCTTGTATTTTGTCTGGTAGATTTGCTCCTTTGTTTAAAACAGCAGGTCATTTTTGTGTTTTGTGCTTGGTTTCATTTATAGTGCTAATTGGCAAATATCTCATTAATGCTTATGCAGCTGTTTTCTGTTGCTGATCAGCATTAGATTGTGTGGAATGTGGGCTATGAGATACATCATCATAGAACACCTTGTATTATCTTACTAATTTACGAAAAAATGCAGTAGTAATGACACTTACTTTTATTTCCATACAGTATGTGCTGGTTCTGTGCAATTCTATTGGCACTCCCTTGGATCCAAAATATATTGATATTGGTAAGCAACTTGCAACAGTCTTATTCTGCTATTTTTTGGTTTGTTTTTTTCTAGTCTTTATAATGAATTTCTTCTGCAAGTCTGTTGTTCAGTGAAGGAATCACTGTGTGGTAACATCTCGTGCTTCCAAATGTTTTGACTTTCCATTCTATACATGGTTGTAACTGTGATTTGTATATTGGCTTCTTGCTTCTACTTGAACTCTCCCTAGTAAAATACACACGTAATCATGGATTCCCAGGTTGTAAACAGTAATTGGTGTTGGCAATGACGTATTAATTAATCTATTAGTAAAAACAGTGGCTTATAAAACCAGTCCTATTCCTTGTAAAACTTGGCTAAATTTAAACAGTATCTTCCAGTTAATACTATTTATAACAGAATTAAAAAAAAATAAATAGTTCCTTTTTTTTTAAAAAAATGTATGTTCTTGGTAATTCACATTTTCCTTCACAACAGTGGTCATTCAACTTCTCCTAAGTTTCCTCTGTAAAGAAAATGTACTTTTTTGAAGAGGGTCCTGTTTCTCAGAGCAATTGAAATGGTTTGATCTCGACTTTAATTTAAAAATGACATGTCGCTGCTTCCCAAATATCCCAAAGACCTTTTTTTTTTCATATTTCAGTGTTGATAATATATTTTCCTTATCATTTTTATCACAATTGTTTATCTAAATAGTTTCAGATTATGTATTAAAAGTAAAAAAAAAAAATAAAAATCAGTGGATTATAACAGAAGTATGAAAATACCCCAAATCCTAAATAGATTTGAATTCCGGGTTTTCCCTCCTGCTTGTTTGCTGCAAGTGTGTTACAGAACATTGCAAACCACAGTTTTCTGGGCCTATTGCTAAAGAATAAAGATCATAGATTTTTCCCATCCAACATATGAGGGAAGTGCAGACAAACTGACAAATTAATCAGCTTTTTGATTAATTAATCCACTTTTGTTTGTTCTGATTTTTGATTTATTTTTGCTCTGTTATCCAAATAGATCTGAATTTGGATTCAAAATAGAAACTGTGAGCCCCATTTGCAGTTTTCTTTTTGAAGCTTGATTCTTTGATTAATGTTTCTCTTTTGTTGAAAGGCTAAGTCATTTGTAATGAAGTTCTAGCAAAAATATTTATTTGCTTTTGAATGAGAGAGGAGAGTATAGTTATTTAAATGACAAGTACATACTTATTTTTAGAACCTTTTAGCTACAAAATAATGGTAGTAGAAGGTGTATTTGGCAGTAGACATCTAACATGATCCCACTATGTTAGAAAGGTGGGATGTGCTATACCACTGCTATGCTCAGTGGTATAGCACTTTCTGAGCATGCAAAAATACTTGGGACAAAAAATAGTCTGTGGCTGGTTGATACAGCAGAGGAGCATAGCCATATTAGAACAGGTTATGGATAAAACCAGATTGCTTATGGTAAACCTGGAAGAATTCCTCCCTTATTAAGGTAAAGGTGTCTACTTAATATGTATATACAGCTTTGGAACTTACATGCTCTGTTTCTGCAGAAGTTAGGTTTTTATAGAATTACAGAATCATAGAATGGTTTGGGTTGGAAGGGACTTGAAAGATCATCTAGTTCCAACCCCCCCACCATGGGCAGGGACACCCTCCACTACACCAGGTTGCTCAAAGAGCCATCCAAC
>VWZZ01004492.1:195260-209978 GCA_013399095.1 Psophia crepitans
TGAACTTCATGCGGTTTGCACGGGCCCATCTCTCTAGCCTGTCAAGGTCCCTCTGGATGGCTAGATTGTCAGCTTTTGAGTAGTCTTCCTTTTATTTATCTTTGATTAATTACAAATGTGTCAGACATGGAAGTATTGTAGATCTTGTTACAGATTTGACATATTCATGTACTGGTCATTAACCTGAAAATTTGTCTATATGTATTTGATGTCTTCTGCATTAGCACATGGAAATTTGCTGAAATAGTAGGGAGAAAAGTGTTAATTTTTAATTAAAACTTGTAAAGAATTTCTGTTCTTCTGAACAAGGCCACAAGGCCTCAGTGAAATTCCGTAACAATTGATAACTGCTGCTTGGTTATGTGTGGTGTGGTTTTTGTTTTGTTTGGTTTTGTTTGGTTTTTTTTGCTTTTAACCTGTGGAGCTACGGTTTCATCCATCTGGGAAAAAGTTTACAAATTAGCATCTAGTCCAATACTTTACACACTAATTTTTACAACCATTTGGGTTTCATAACAGGGCCGTTGTTTGTCACAATGACCAAAACGCATGTGATAGCGGCTTCAAAAGAAGCATTTTATATCTGGCAGTATCGTGTGGCCAAGAAGCTCACAGCAATGGAAATTAATCAGGTAGCACGGACCAGAAGAGAAGGCAGGGAAAGGTTTGTCTTCAGGCTTTGTATTCTTCCTTTGCATTGGTATTGTTGTTAAAGGTGGATTCTCTTATGCCTCAAAAACCTCTTCTCATTTTTCTGCTCATGTTTGTTGACTTGCAGACCTGTAAGATTAAATACTAAATAATAGTTTTTCATGACAAAAATGTGTTTGTTATCCAAATCTCTTAGATTTATTTTTTATTATTAGTTCCTGTTCAGTGTCTCCATTTGCTTGCTACGGGCTTCACTTAGAGCTGTGTGTCTTTATGCTTTTTTCCCCCTCCCTTTTTCTCCTCCATACTCTTAGTTTCTAGGCATCTATATTCCCTCTGATGACTTTAACTGCTTCTTGTGTGTCAGTGGCTGTAAGGATGTAATGTCTATCCAGCTAGTTCTTCTCTAAATACACTTGTGTCTGATTATATCTGTGACATCTGATCCTCTATGGACTTTTATCCTCTCAAACTAAACAAGCCAAAGTCAACATCATCTTGCCTCCAAAATATTTCCGTCCTGGGTACTCGTTAATGGCATTAACTTTTCTGTCATCTCCACAAGCTTGCAACTTTGTTATGATTTTCTTTTGTGTTATTTAATGTTTTCTTCCATTGACGTGCTGTAGCATCTTTCTATAAACTTGGTCACAGCACTGAGCTTGGCTGAGTTCAAGAAGCATCTGGACAATGCTCTCAGTCATCTGCTCTGACTTGGCTGGTCCTGTGTGGAGCCAGGAGTTGGACTCGATGATCCTTATGGGTCCCTTCCAACTCAGGATATTCTATGATTCTATGATATCTCTCAGTCCCGTATATCCAGAATAATGAGTAATTGTATGTGGTGTAATAACTTACATTGTTCTAGCACCAGAATGTCCTAGCCTTGGACAAAGGTTGTAAATTTGATAGAAATACTGAAAAAGTAAGTAGTTGTAATTCAGCATAAACTGTGATTTTTAGCATTCTAGTGCTAAATCCCCTAATGCTGCTTTCTAAGGGAAAAGAGAAATTATGATGAAATACTGAATACAGTAATACATCAGTTTTGTGGATATAAAGGTGAAGCTTTTCATAAGTATGGAGAAGAACCTGAGGAAATATGGAAGTGCATGTTTGAAAAGAGACAGCTGGGGTGGTTGATGGCTTGCAGGAATTTCTTGTTGCAGAATGAAAGTTTGTAGATCGTATGGGAATAGACCATCAGGGGCTGTGAAAGTCAAAGCAAGTACCGTCTCTGCATCTGAATGCAAAGCAGGGTTATCAAAGGGGATACTTCTGGAGCATAAGAACTTTTCTTCTCTTTTCCAATTGCAATGGTTTCTTCTCCAAGGATTGACGATACCTATGTGCTATCAAAAATGGTCCTTTTTTTGGACTAATTTTTTCTTCTAACTTTCATTTTCTGCAGGATTTATCATATTGATGACACCCCTTCAGGATCTGCAGATGGACACCTTGATTACAGCAGAGCTATCGAAGTGAGTGATGTTTTTTAACTAGTTTATTGTGGTGTCACTGCTAGCTGGAAAGAGTAGTTAGCATTGCTTTATTTATTTTCATAGATCTTCAGCAGTAGAAGTGGTCATACTTAAACTTTCTTTTACTTCTACCTTTTGTACATAAGTGTTGTTATTCTACCCTCTGGTTAATACACTTTTACTGTGTCATTATGTACTGCTGGAAATCTACACATCCTGTGTGATGTGCTCTAGGTGGTCCTGCCTTGGCAGGGAGGTTGGACTAGATGATCTTTCAAGGTCCCTTCCAACCTCTAATATTCTGTGATTCACCAAACTGTAGCCCTATACAGGGTTACATAGAGAAAATATGTTCTGGGGTCCAGTATGTAGCTGCCTGCTGCCTTCTTGGTGAGAAACAGCTCCCCTTACTTCAACAAAGTACAAGCATTTCGAAACCCTTGTAATCTTTTCTAGTACCTTTGGCCTTTTTCACTTTGTGTGTGTGCACGTGCTTGCTTTTGTACTTTACCAATATATCTGAAATTAATTACAGGCCTCACAAGTCAGGAATAGTTGCCTTCTTTTGTTTTCTGTTAAACATCTGTTACATTTAGGGTTTCTTATTTTTCTGAAGGTGTGGCAGGAGAAGAAAGGAAGCTGTTAATATTATTACTGTCATGATTCCCATAACAAAGGCTACTAATATCATAAACCATCCATTTACTGTATACTGACAAGATTTGGTAGCCCCTTTTCATGTAGATACTTAGCATCATTCTTGGGTGTTTAAATAAAACATCTTTCTTTAGCAGTGTGTTCTTACTGTTGCATTAAAACTGATGTTGATATCACTTGTATACTTTCAGGGAACAAGAGATCCAATCTGTGCAATAACAGCATCTGATAAGATACTACTTGTGGTAAGTTACATGATAGAAGTAAGTCCTAATTACCTCTTGTGCTTGTATGCAGGAGGTTCTTCTGCAGTGTGCTTGTAAGCAGTCATAATTTCAAAGCATTTCTGAATTTAGAACTTATACAGATAAAATCTCCTTCTAGACATTTTCAAAGATAACTTTAACAGGTTCTTTTGTTAACCTGGAGTCTTTCTTTAGGAGGCCTAATTCACTAAGTGCTTACAATGTAAGTACAGACTAGTTGCCTGAGTTAGTACTTACACACAGGGTTTGATAAAGTCCAGATCAGGACTTAATTTTGTAATCTGAGTTCTGGGGTGTCTCTTCTAGGCTGTATGCAAATGCACAAAGGTTTACAAAGCCTGTGCAATTAACGTATTAATGGTACAATGTATGATGACAGATAATATCACATGTATGTAGTATGCTATATACATAGGAATACATTTTAGGATTATAAATGTGTAATATATATGAGAGATTGTATCATGCCAAACAGCTGCTGTGGTGGTGGTTTTTTTTCTGATCTGGAAAGAGTGATCTCATTAGATGAACAGACGTACGGATTGGCTTTAAAACAAACTAACTGAGCAGAACAAAGATAGAAGAAGAACACTTTCTTTGTTTTATCCACCTTCCCAAGAAAGACCTTGATGTTTTTCCATGTTCCTACTGCAGTGATTTTTTTTTGTTGTTGTTGTTATATCATTTGACTGGATTTTACAAAATCAGTGGATCACAGGAAAAACATACAAAAAGTGGGATGGTTAGTACATGACTATGGATTCTGTACTTGAAGAATAAGAGTGAGAAAATGAAATTAAGGGGATAATCAGTGACTTTGATTAAAAAGAAGAGAATGATAAGAAGTGCCTTTGAGATTAGATCTGGATAAATGTGCTTAAGCCAAATGCATATTGATCAGAGGGCTGGAGCACCTCTCCTACAAGGACAGGCTGAGGGAGCTGGGGTTGTTCAGCCTGAAGAGAAGGCTCCAGGGAGACCTAATTGCGGCCTTCCAATACTCAAAGGGGACCTACAGGAAAGCTGGCGAGGGGCTGTTTCTTAGGGAGTGTAGTGACAGGACAAGGGGTACTGGAGTTAAACTAAAAGAAGGGGGATTTATATTGGACATTAGGAAGAAATTCTTCCCTGTGAGGGTGGTGTGGCACTGGAACAGGTTGCCCGGAGAAGTTGTGGATGCCCCCTCCCTGGCAGTGTTCATGGCCTGGTTGGATGGGGCTTTGGGCAACCTGGTGTAGTGGAGGGTGTCCCTGCCCATGGCAGGGGAATTGGAACTGGATGATCCTTGTGGTCCCTTCCAACCCAAACCATTCTATGATTCTATATTAGAGTGGTTAGATTTTCTAACACTTCTGACCAAACCTGCTTTTCAGTTTATAGGGTATACATGACTGAAAAAGTCAAAGATGAAAGGTGATTTATGCTGAGGATCTTAGGAGTGGCTTTGGGGAAAAAAGAAAAGGAATAAATTTGGACTACATTAAAGTTTAATATCGATTCATTTCCAGCATAAGGTTTAAATTGTATGCAAAATAAGCTGGATATGTTGTTCAGTCTACACAAACACCATAAAAATAGTGGCAGTGATCATTTCAGTCCAGGGATGTCAAGCTCATTTTAGACTGCTGGTCTGATAGTGTCTTGACACAGGGCATAGGTGTGTCATTTGGCAAAATAAAGATAAATCACATTGGTGCTTGGATTTGTTTACTGTTACTCAAGCTTTTGAACAACCAGTGTATTTTATAGTACTTACTTATAAAGCTAGCTCAAGTCTTGGAGTAATTGGTGAGACTTGTTAGCCTGCAGACAGCACTACCTTAGTGCAGCTGTACTGCTTCCAGACCTGAGCTGGTACTGTCCTATGGCACTGTTTGAGTGGGACAGGGATCTTTTCACTATTCTCAGTTTTGTTATGTAGACCATGTCTGAAGGTTCACAGAGAACTGTTGGGCTCCTGAGACTGTTCTGTGGGCTGTATGTGGACTATGGCTTTTTGTTTTAACATCCCTGATTTAAGCAGATCTGTAACTTGTAGCATCTTAAGAAAGTATCTTGTTTAAATAGCAGAATCTGGAACTTGTAGGGTGATGACATTCCCTCTCTCCACTTCTACTCTGTCACTTACCCCAAAACTCTGTTGTCTTGGACAGCATATAAATTTTTTAAAATAGTATATCAATGGAAAAATTCTCTCAATAAGTAAGTGTTGCTTTTCTCTAGGGAAGAGAATCTGGCACTATACAGAGATACAGTCTTCCTAGCGTGGGTATCGTACAGAAGTATACCCTGAGCTGTCGTGTGCATCAGCTGTCTTTGAATTGCAACTCCAGGTAAGCTACAGATCTGCTTCTAATGGAGTTATCCGATCTTAAAATAAACCATGACAATTTGTGGAAAATACTAATTCTGTTTACTCTAGGATTCTATAATAATCATGTACTAATTTTACTTTGATATAAACTGTTTATTAATTTTATTTGTTATTAATGATTGCTTAACCATTTGGTTAGTTAATTACGTCTGGCTAGTCATCAGATTGCTCTGAGAGACTGTGTTAGTAAAGCTCTCTTATGTTTTAAACTAAACTTTAGGAGTGTGTGGGAAGTGGAAGGAAACATATACACGAAAGTATCTTTGTTTTATTAGACGAACCAAAGATAAGCTTCCTGCAATCATGATATGAATTGATGAAATTATTTCATAACCTGCAATGTTATATCTCTTAAGTTTTCCTTCTATTTCTGTGTCCTCCTAATGCCTGGAAACTTTGTTCATCCTATGTTAATTTTCCATTTTTTACAAGCTGTAACTGGTGTCAATGCTTCTAGCAGGACTGGTTTTCCTAAGCTTCAGCTGTGCCAGTACTGAAGTTGCTTTCTAATTACTGGCTATTTTTTTGTGAGAGTGCGAAGAAAAGGCAAAAATATACTGACTAAAGAGGACTTCTAAGACAATTTTAATCACTTCAAAATAACTTTATGATTTCAAACAAAATTCATAATGCATGTGTAGATTGTTCACCTTTTTAGGTATAGATGACAAATAGGTTGCTTCACTTAAAAGGCAATGTGATCTAGTCAGAGCTGCATTCGTTTTGTTTTGAACCCAAGCTGTTTCCTTCCTAAATGACTTTGTGCTAGTGAAAAAGGCTCAGATCCATAAGCATTCCGAAGGTAATATTCCAAATTACTTTTGAAATTTTAAGATATTAAGGTTGCGTAAATACCTTTCAATATTTAGAAATGCTTTTAAAATGACATTGTAGTAAATACATTCATTTTCACTGAAGACCTATGTAACTGGAAATTTTCAAATGCAACCCTTTAGCAATTGTATTTTTCCCATATTTTAAATGACTGCAAAGATGAATTGGATTATACTTCATATTGTCTGGAAAAAAACCCCAAAGAATACCATTTGCAGATATATAAAAAATCCTGTTTTAAAGATTAACAGTCTGCATCACCATGCTGTGTCTTTCATTTAAGAACCTGCTTCATTACCTCCTAGTAAGTAATGAAAACCAATTCGATTTCGTGGCTAATTTTAGGCTCTGTCAAGAAGAGTTTTGCAAGGGGCAGAACCTGCAATTTACTCAGCTTGATACTTGAAGTACGAAGGATCTTCAAAATGCTGGATGAAAAAGGGGCACATTTCAGAGCCTTTGCAGGGCCAGATCTCATATGAGCAGATTAAAAACTTCTTTCCATGTCCCTGGTGTCTCTCTGCTCTTCAGATAAATGAAAATCACATACATCTCACTGAATCTATGGAATTATGCCAGTATTAGATTAGAGGGGAAATTTGGCCTGAGTATGCCAGTTTAGGGAACTATTTCACATTTACAACCTTGAATAGTATTATTTAGCTGTCTTATTTTTTCCTTCCTTTGTTTTTCCATAGTCGTGTTGCTATCATAGACCTTTCAGGTGTTTTGACTTTCTTTGACTTGGATACACGGGTAGTAGACAGTACAGGACAACAAGTTGTAGGTGAGCAGCTGAAGCTGGAACGCAAAGATGTCTGGGATATGAAATGGGCCAAAGATAACCCAGATTTGTTTGCAATGATGGAGAAAACAAGAATGTATGTTTTCAGAAACTTGGATCCGGAGGTAAATATTAACATAGATAAACTACTCATTTTACCATTTTGCTTGTAAGTTAATGGCTCTGTGTTGAACAGTATTATCTTGTGCTTACCATTCAATTAAGCAAGTGTTTATATAAATAAACTTGCTTCTGGAAATCTCAAAATCTTGTTAGTTCTAATGTGGGAGTGTTGTCTAGGAACAAATAAGATGAACTATCAGTCCTGGAAAGCTAAAAATGCTGTCATATTTTTCTTAAATGTATGGGATATTTTCAGGAGCATATTTTTGTATGCTTTGGAAAATTGAAAGACAGTTTTAGTAAAGATATTAAAAAAACACATTTCAGTTGAATCTAAATATTGGCAGGTGTTCCTTTTTCTCGTAACTTAGTTACAGAAAACACGAGGATTTTAAATTACATCTGTGTGTATGGAATTGTCAATAATGTTAATGATTTTAGTATTTGTTTCCTGTTGGAAATGCAATTAAATCCTAGTTTGGAGAAGAATAAAGTATCTTTATTTATATGTAACAGATTTGATTAGGATTTAATCAGACAGAATACAAATTCATTCCTTTGTAACTTACTTAACTTTAAGGAACCTATACAAACTTCTGGATATATTTGCAACTTTGAAGATTTAGAAATCAAATCTGTTCTTCTGGATGAAATATTAAAGGTAAGTATAATTAATTTCATTTTGTAGGAAATGTTTGCGTCTGTCTTAATGATCTGAACAGTAGATACCTTTATTTTCACCCAACATAGATGACATGGAATAAAATTATGTTTCTTTATCCATTATATTAGAATCCAGAACATCCTAACAAAGATTACATCATCAATTTTGAGATTCGGTCATTACGAGACAGTCGAGCATTGATTGAAAAAGTTGGCATTGAGGAATCCTCCCAATTCATAGAGGACAATCCACACCCCAGACTTTGGTAAGATCTCTTTATAAGCCAACTTTGTTTAAATTTGTGTTCTTTTGTATTCTTTTCCTGTTCAGACAGACCTAGTATTAAAGTACAACACCTCCAATCAAAACCAGCCAAAGCAGTATACACTTCAAACAGAATCATTTAAGAAAAAGGAGGGGTGGGGGGGAGAAGGTAACAGTGCTCAGCTGCGATCTGAAAATTTACTATTCTAACTGAGAACATCTCTTCATTGGGCTGAATCACCTCCAAAGGGGTATTACAGCATTGAGGGGAGGCCCAAAGAGAGCCTTGCAATCCTCTGCTAGCCTGGTTCCCCACCTCTTTTGCGCTTGGGGTCTTTGGGCAGTTTCAAGCTGTGTGGCGTTATGATTTCCCAGAATGAAAGAAAGTGAATTTTTTGTTCCTGAGCGTTTGAGAATTCAAGTTTTGGGAGATGCTGAACAAGTGTTCAAGACTCTTCAACAACCATCTTAAGAACTTGCGGCTGGTGCTTCCCCAGGCTCCTAGTTCTTGAACCCAAAAGAGTGGGCTGTTGTTAAATTGGAACTCTATCATTTTATGAATGTTGTAGTACCTGGAACGGCAGGCATGCTGTGTGGGTCACGGTAGCAAGTATAGGCTACGGGCTCAGGACACCTTTTTGCGCTACGCTGTATGAGTCCCAAAATGCAGTGCTCCCTGCTTTTAGGGGCGAATCTGAAGGAAATGAAAAAGCTGGCAGAAAACTAACTGTAAGTTGAGAGGGTATTTATTTATACATTTTGTATTGAACCTTGATGACAAAGAGCTTAAAACCCAGTAAAGGAAACAGATTAGAATGATAACAAGATAAGAGCAGTTGACTAACCTCGTAGCATTTTGGACAGGCCCTAAAGGACAAACGAGAAGAGGTGGGTACATTAATCGTGTTGTTTTGCACCCTTTCAGAAGTAATCTGAGAAAAGGACATGTTGGTGTGTTTGAACTATACCTGGACTCAGCTAAACTAAACTTGAAAAGTCCGCACAGCAGACATTGAAGAGGAAACCTGTGAAAACAGGAGTTCTGGAGTTCTATTTAATATTCCATGTTGTAAGGGCTGGATGAGTAAATTCCTCAGTAGACAATTTAGTGAAAAGTCAGTAGCAGAAACTAAAAGTTCATTGACAAGCTACTTGTTTCCAATTCTCTTTAACTCTCTGGAGACTGTTTCTCTGTCTGTACCTCTATCTGTAACAGCCTTAAGCTGAAAGAGGGTAGATTTAGATTAGATGTAAGGAAGAAATTCTTTACTGTGAGGGTGGTGAGGCACTGGAACAGGTTGCCCAGAGAAGTTGTGGCTGCCCCATCCCTGGCAGTGTTCAAGGCCAGGTTGGATGGGGCTTTGGGCAACCTGGTCTAGTGGAGGGTGTCCCTGCCCATAGCAGTGAGGTTGGAACTGGATGATCTTTGAGGTCCCTTCCAACCCAAACCATTCCGTGATTCTGTATAACACATAAATACCTAAATGGAACTGTGTTGAGACCAGCAATACATTTCACATTGGACAACTGTAATACTCAAGCCCTCCGAAGCCAGTGTCCATTTGAACAGCTGAATAAAAGAATATTAGCAAATTTTTGAACATCTTTCCCTGAGCAAGTAATGGATAGATCACAAAACGCACTGGCGACAACCATATGGCCAAATTAAGATTAGTTAGGAAATAATACAATTGCAGTAACTGGAATGTCTTCTGTAAATAATGACTAGTTAAATGGATCCTTATTTGATTTACTGGATATCTGCATTTCCGACTATTGTGTTTGTTTTGCACACAGGCGTCTCCTGGCTGAAGCTGCTCTTCAGAAGCTGGATCTGCAGACTGCTGAACAAGCTTTTGTACGTTGCAAAGATTATCAAGGTATTAAATTTGTGAAGCGTCTAGGCAACCTGCAGAGCGAGTCAATGAAGCAAGCAGAAGTGGCAGCCTATTTTAGCAGATTTGAAGAAGCTGAAAGAATGTATCTGGATATGGACAGAAGGTAATTGCATGTAGTTACCTCAGCAGCAGATAAAGAAAAAATGTCTGAGAGGGGAAAAAAAAAGCTTGCCTTAATAGAGAGTGGCTGTTTTATCACTGAAGACTACTAGTTTCTGGAAAGACAGAAAAGGATCAGATGGAGAGAGAGTTTTGTTGTATCCATAGACAACCAATTCTACAGGTAAATCAGCGCATTCCAAACTGTTCACAAAACCTCAGCTGTTCTAGGTAGTGCTGTGTTTCATAGGTGGTTTTTTAAAGTATTTCATTGGTATTTCAGCTGGGATTCCAAAAATACAAACAGTCTTAGCTAATGTTTAATTTATGTACTGTTGCTTTTACCTAGTAGCCAAGTACACGTTCTTTCAAATTACATATACAAACGAGAGTTTTTAATGAACTGTAATCTCTGGAGAGACAGAAAGGACTCTGGATGAAACTGTGGATCAATCAATGGAATTTTTGCTTAGGAATGAAAACAAACAAAGCAAAATTACAATATTACTGGAAAATAGAAATTAACGCAAAGTAATTAGCTAGAGCACTGTCTTTACTGATGAAGGATAATGAGGAATAATAAGCAGCAGTTATACGATGTAGCCTGTAGGTGGTGGTCAAACATGGAGAAGCACAAATCAATGATGCATATGTCAAATTTTTAAGCTCTGATTAATGGAGCCATGAAAAATATCAGGGAATGATGGAGAAAAAGTTATTTCTTCTTTCATGCTTCCTCTGCTTCCTCTTACCTGGTAAGGGTGGGAGAGGGAGAGAAGGCAGGAGCTAGGGAGAGATGAATGTTAGAGCCTGGTTATGGAAAACCTTCTTGCACATAATTAATTAGGCCATGAAAGTATGCTGGTTCAGAGAGGTGGACTGTCTCATAACCACTTCAGTCACACTGCAACACCAATTTTTAGATATAGTGTACTCCTTTCCATATGGCTGAAGAGAGATTTAGCCATTCTAGGATTGCAAAAATCAAATACCTTTTTTTTTTTTTTTTACTGGTTTCTTCAACAGTAGAGCATCTTATTCTCAAGCTACAGGAATATGGAAGTTCTGTATTGACCATATGTATCTCATCACCACTAGAAACGTCTTGATAAGGACCTACCATAAATCAGGCTGCAACAGAACTATTTTTTGGGAATAGAATTTTAAATTTTTTTAGATAGATGGTTTTATTGAGCTGACTGGGCTGACTTGCTATTGTCTTCCTTTACTCACTTGTAAGTTTAAGACATTTTAAAAAAGGATTGTATGTATCTGTCCCATTTCTTTTCTATAGACCTGCATAATTAATTCTGTATAAAATAATACAGAATTATTCTATAGAGTGGAAAAAAACCTGTCAGACAGACACAAAAAAATCCATATGTATGCATGAGTCATAAACAGGAAAAACTACTTCCAAGTCCTTTCTCCTTCATCCAAAGTAATCTTGAATCTGAAAGAGAAGTCTCTGAAATCCTTTTTTATTACATCTCAGCTTTAGCCTCCATTATTCACATTACTTGCTCCTTGGCCCTTCCTCTCATCTCCCTCCTGCTTTTTAAGCCTTTTGTGGGCGCTGTCGTCTATTGTAGCGGTCAGCAGTGAAAGATAAAAGTAAGAGGAAGCCTAAAGTAGCATCAGCCCAACTGTCTCGCCAGCTGCTCATTTAACTCCTCCCAACAGAGTATGGCTAAGAGGGAAGCACACATGTATGATCTAACCTGTGAGCTCTCTGAGTATTTGCCTTTATGGAATACCGTTTAAATTGTAAACAAGATCTCTGGGATCATTGTGATACCGGCAACGTAGCTTATGAGCATGAAAATACTTTTGGATGCTTTTCTCAAGGTTTTTGTTAGCTACTTTATTGTCTTTGACTTGTTCCTGGTATTTTCTGTTTATATTAGAGATCTTGCCATTGGACTACGGATAAAACTGGGAGATTGGTTTCGAGTATTGCAGCTGCTGAAAACTGGCTCGGGTGACTCAGATGATGCCCTTCTTGAACAGGCACACAATGCTATTGGAGATTATTTTGCAGACCGTCAGAAATGGTATGTTCTGTAGAGGACCTAGTAAGAAGGAAATTATCAAAGAAATTACAAAACTGATAACAAGACTTAATTTATGAGGAGGGACAGACACCAGGAGAGTTAGAATGCAATACATGGGACAATTTTGGAAGTATGAGATTTAGCTCAGACCTTTATGGTTCCACCGCTGCATGTGCCTTTAAACAGAGAGCTGTTGATCAACTATCTAAAGAATGAAGGGGATAAAAATTTCAATTTTGCCAGAAGTCTGTTTGCTTCAAAGGAAAGGAGGGTGGGGTGTTTGGAGGGAAACACCTGTACAGTTGGATTAGGCTGAATATAGAAAGTATTAAAGAAAAAAAAAATCAGAAGTGAGAGAGAACTATTAAACATCAGTGAATTTCAAAACTAACCACAAGCCTTCTAGAATGGTTAAACCCACAAATATTTGAAAAGGTTCAGAGTTCTCTCTGACCTGGATCTGTCTCCAGCTCTTGCCTGAACTGGACACCGAAGGAAGATTTTAAAGAGCAGTCCATGCGTGTAACGATATTTCTCCAGAACACATTTTGCAGTCACGTACTTACTGAGCCAGAAGTGACGTCTTTGTATGTGATAACTTGCAGAGAATTTTTCTTTCATGAACTCTTCTTGTTGCTCTCTAAACCCGTGTAAACTTTTAGCATCCAGAACACTGTCTCATAGAGTTCCACAGCTCCACTATATTACCTGAACTGCAATTACCTGAACTATATTATCACACAGAACTTGAGTCCAAAAGAAGTTGAAAACTTGTGATTAGATTTTGTAAGTTGATTTTTAGATGCTTTAGGTAATTTTGGAGAATGGTCTTCAAGATCTTAGTGCTTGCATTTTAAAATACAGAGGCACAACAGTGAAATCCTTTTCTGAAAGGTTAGTTGTAAGTTGTTGTCCATTATCCAAAGTTCCATTATCAGCCATGGCCTGTGCAGATGTGGGAATAGAGTTTTAAGATTCCTTGACTCCCTAACCTTAAGGTAGTCAGAGAATCAGTCTTGCTACTACTTCAATATAATGATCTCTGAAAATGAAAACTTTAAGTGCATTTTAGAAAAACAGTGACATTCTAGCTACAAAAGCTCCCCCGAGCTTTTAAATTTACAAATGCAAAAGGCTTACAAATGAGAAGCTTCACTTCTATATCAGAAGCTGCCACTTTTTTTTTATTTATTATTAGGTTAAATGCTGTACAGTATTATGTACAAGGACGAAACCAGGAACGTTTGGCTGAATGCTACTATATGCTAGAGGACTACCAAGGACTGGAGAATCTAGCGAACTCACTTCCAGAGAATAATAAATTGCTCCCTGTAAGCAAAAAGCACCTTTATTTTTCATTGTCTTATGCTCAACTATTTATTGAAACTTTCCTGTCTTGGGAGGGTTAAGAAAGAAAGAGAGAAATAATGCAGTATATGACCTACTCGCTTAAGCATAATGGTGTTACTTTGGTACTGATCTCCAATATTACTGTTGTTTTCATCCTGCAATGTTCTTCCTTTCCCAAGTTCCCCAGAAAGGCCTGATTACTTCTCATGCTTTATGGCCAGTTAGCTAAGTCATAATTCACTGCTTCCTGCCCCAAACTGTGGCATTTCTCTCTAAAAGAGCTGTGCTTCACTGAGAAGTCACCCCTCATGGCTGGACACTTACTTTAGCTTTCATTTTCTCATCTAGTCTACACTGGGGTTTTTTTTCCCCCAAATTCTTCCTGGTTGCTATCCCTGGTTTAACTTCGTACATGGTAGCTCTGGTAGGAATCCTAGAATGATAATTGAAGATACTCTACTGAAAGGAGGGAAAGTAGGTGGTATAGCCTAGTAATAGCTAATGTAAAACTGTGATATGATTGATAAATCTAAAATGCTTGAAAAATCCAAACCTGCTTATTTAATGCCATTTTGAGTTGTTGGAACAAAGCAAGACAGAACGCATTTTAACCTCTTTCTAATAGTGAAGTTTCATGAAATACTCTAAGTAGTAAGAACACAGTCCTTCTGGTATGATTTGATTTGAAAGAAAACTTTTTAAATAGCCTTTTATTTTATTTTTTTTTTTACTTTAGAAGCAGTATGGTGAAAGTAGCACACTGTTCTAAAGATTTACAGAAGCGCATATTGTCTTCACGGAATCCACAAAGCAAACAACCTCTTTCCCTCAACTTCTTGGAATTAAATTAAAAAACATAATAGTATTTCAGTTGCTCTGTGACATACTAAAAATCTGGAAGTGAATTTAACAGGGTGCTGATGCTTTTTGCAGGATATAGCTTATATGTTTGTAAGAGTGGGGATGTGTGAACAAGCTGTGTCAGCCTTCCTGAAATGCAATCGACCGAAGGATGCAGTAGATACCTGCGTACATCTCAACCAGGTAAACCAGCAGTAGATAATCTGGTTTACTGATACCGATTTAATAGTGAGATTTCTAAATACAAGTCCTTGTTAAGTGTCTGATTATTTTTCATGATTTCTGTAAAATTCATACTTCAGTGCTTAAGCTAGTTCTCTGAAATTAGGATTAGAGCATTGCAGGGACAAAGCTCTAT
>VWZZ01004492.1:217244-263011 GCA_013399095.1 Psophia crepitans
ACGTCTTCTCTCAGTCACAGGCGGCCTCAGCTACGGGTTTGCCCTGTGCGTGCAGCCGGGTTCCCGGTTTGCAGGCGTGCTGCTGTGTCACTGGAGATGATGCAGGGAAAAATGGGGGGAAGGTGCGGTTTCAGTTCTGGGAAAACGTGCGTTGGCGTAAAACAGCTAATTCCAAACACTTTTATCAAACCTAAAGCGTTTCCTGAGTAGGTGCAGCCGTAGCGAGCGCAGCCTTCTCCATTTGCCGTCAGTCACCCCCCTGTGGGGAGTCTGCTGCCCGGGTTTTTGAGCATGCTATAACATAACAACACCCGTGTGCCTTTCGTTGGAGCTTGGCTGTTGCAAAGTCAGGACCCAGAAGCTGCGGGACCAGAAGGAGCAGGAGGAGAATGGCACTAGATCGAGGGCATCAGCTGGGAAGCGGCAGCCTGGCTGTTGCTGTGGGCCTTTTGGCTCCTTTTGTTGAACAAACTGGTGGAATTGAGCCTTAAGTCCATTTTAGGGTTAAAAACAGGCACTTGGGCTCTTGCTGTGAGGACCTTTGGCTCCCCCTTGGGCCCTGGGTGAATCCAAATGTAGTGGGCCCAGTAAGTACAGCTGCTCCTTGTTAGTGAAAGTATTAGTCGTTTGTCAGTTGTGGTTTGTGAGTTTCAGCAGTTACAGAAAGATAATTCTTCCTCTTTTTTTTTTTTTTTTTTTCTTTGGGACAGGATGCTTTGATGAGGCCATGAAAGATTTCAGGAAAGTATTAGAGTTAAACCCCCAGTTTGAAGATGCTGCGTTGAGTCTAAAACAAGCTATTCTTGATAAAGAAGAAAAACAAAAGCGGGGCTATTGAAAATGCAGCTGGTGCTGTGAAAATGTTTTGCTAAATGTGATTTTTGTAATTGATGGATCAAACTCAGGATCATTTACATCTTTTACACCCTACTGAAGAAACCTTGTTCTCTGGTAAATAAGTTAAAAACGGGTTATGACTGAAGAATAAACTATTTTTTGATATTGGTAGTGTTGAGGAAAAGCATAATGTTCAATCTACGTGAAATACTTGTACGGATTTTGTACAGAAGTACTTCATAAAGGCGCTGGAAGCTCAGTAACAGCTAATGAAGTCTGTGGCTCTCTTACTAAAACTGTTTTCCTGTACTCTTTCACAGATTGTTTTAAACAGTCTTTCCTGGGCAAAAAAAATCAAACTGTAGAAAACACTGGAATACTTAAGATTGGAGCTTGTGAGAAGTACAGCAATTTAATAGTGATAGTGTTTGTCCACATGGAAATGTAAATTTGATTTAAGCTGAAAGTGCAGTTGCTCGTTAATTACAAGGTGTTGTCCTTGAGATCCTCCAGTAACTGATTTTCTTTTCAGAGTGTTTCTGTAGTAAGAAACACTGCACGGAAACAATGAGATCTTTCTAGGTAACACCATCTGTACCTTGCACGAGGATCGTGGTATAAGAATTCAGTCCTTTGTACGTTGGCTCACTCCTAGAGGAGTTTTACATGGCCTAAACAGGTAGGAGCCGAGCGTGCCTATTCTTTGTAATCCCATTGTAAAAGTACTGAACAGATTAATGAATTAATAACTAACACGTTCTTTTTACCTCATGTTTGTCTGTAGAGAGCTTACGGTAGAGAACGTAGTTGGGCTATTCACAGTGGGAATTTCTGGACTTTCTCCTTTTTATTGAAAAGCTCAATTACTTGAAAAATACAGTGTGAAATCTGTCTGATGGAACTGGCTGCAAATACCCAGGCAGCTTCATTTCTCACGTGATGGGGGGACCGTTGCTGAAATCTAGAAATCATTGACAAGAAACATCCTTACATGTTCATAGCAATGGAAGTTCTAATAAAAGAAATACTCTTTGATTGCCCACATGAGCATTAGGATTTTTATTTTTAAAATAAATTATGCTTAATGGCCATTCTTCTTGTGGTGAGTTTCTCCGTAGATGATCCTGGAGCCTGCACAAGTGCAGTACTCAGTGAAGATGGTGAGACGCTTTGGGGTAAGTCATAGGAACAGGCTTGAGCCTCTGAATATCTTCCCCAGCAGCCTTGCTGACATCACTCTGGGCTTTGGGGTGAAACTCTGCAACTGCCGCAATGAGCCGATTCAGAGCACGGGGCTGAGAAAACGCTGCATTTGCCTCTTGTTCCATGACACTAGACATCAGGAATTTTTAAGTTACGGAAATAGGATGCATGATAGCAGAATGTAACCACTGACATTTTGGAAAGCAGGCTGTGATGTCATAACCATGGCCATGTTCCTTAATTTTGGACTTCTCTGGGTACACTAAGCAGGTTTTGCTTCCATTTTTGTATCTTAGTACTCTGTCTCCAAAACAACATTGATAATTTAAGGACTTTGCATGTTTCATGCCACTTCAGTCTCAAAAATGGAGAAATCTCACCAACTTGATGCTGGGAAGGTGAGCTAGAGCAAAGCCTGTTCCTGACTTACCGTGCCAAGAAAATGATAAAGTATGAACAGCTGAATATGAGCTATGAAGTTTCACTTTGAGGGGGGAGGCCACAGATGCGGTTCCACACAGAAGACTGTTTAAATGACAGAAGACAGATAAAAATCAAAAGATTAACAGCAAATAAGTGTTTTAGAAAAGGTGTTTGTAATAATATTCCTGCTACTTCCCAGCTTGTGGTGGTTTGTGACCGTTGCTCAGTTAATGCATTCATTGTTGGCATAGAAGTAGTTCGCTGGACTGGGAGCAGTTTTATTGCAGGTTCTCCACAGTATTTCCCTCTCTCTCTTGTAAAAAAATGAACTGTCATGGTGCATTTCAGCATAATTTGGAATTCTTTCAAGGTAATTTTGACCAGTAAGGTTCCCACACAACTGTTCCCCTGTCCTGTGCACACATGAGTCTCTTAGTCCTTTGGCTTTCCATCACAAGATGAATTGGGGTTTTCAATCTGAAGTTATTCAGTAGTATTGTGTGGTGGTCTTTCACTCAGGCCTGTTGAAGGGTATAAACCACTGTTTTCTATCTAAAAAGAACTTGAAGAGGAGGATGTGTTTAGAAACCCCATGTCCTGCAAAGTAGGTTTCCTGTTCGTAATCCTTTAAGAATTAAAAGTCTAATGGGGAGCAGTAAATTTCTTTTAATGCGGTGTTTCCACATGAAATTCAGAAAAACTCGGCTTGTAAAAGGCGCCGGGGTTGTGTGCTTTGGACGCTTCCCGGTGCGGAGACGCTGTGGCTTTGCACCTTCTCTGGGCTTTAGGGGTTGTCTCTGGTGGAAAATTACCTCTGTGGAGCGTCTGGGTCAGTCCCACCTGCCCGCTCCATCGCCTTTGCGAGGCGTTTGCCGGTCAGAGTCACGGCGCTGTACCAGCGAGTCCCACAGGTGCTTGCTGCTAATGTTCGCTGACTCTCTACGCCGGCCAGAAATGGTTCGGACGTGAGTAATTCACAGCCGCTTTCCCAGGGTTTCCTACCTATAAACCTACTCTCCAAAGCCCTTGACTTTCCTTCGCGCAGCTTCGCTGGCAGCCCCACCGTTTCGTTTGTTCCCCGTAGCTGGGATTAAATTTGGCAACGAGTAACGGGTCTCACCAGGTGAGTTACTACCAAACTGACAGAAAATCCACAGCTTCCCCAATGCATTACAGAATGTTTTGGGGTTTTTTTGTCTCCTGTAGTTGGAACAACAGTCTCTGAACAACAAGGTGAAGAGTAACATCGTCACCCTGTGCTTTTCCCCAGTCCCCTGTGTGTCCCGCTGAAACACGGCAGTCGTTGCACTGTTGCAAGGCGTTGCCCTTGCTTTTGCAGAAGTAGGAGAAGATGACAGAAGCGCAGGCTAGGCGGCCAGCAGCAGGGCACGGAGTGGCGTGAGAAGCGTTCCGCACACGTTCAGGGTGAGGCAGCGTGGGGAACGAGGAGCCGTTCCCAAGGGAAAGCTGCAGCAGGTTGAGGGGAAAAGGCTGGGCCGCCAGGTGCCCAGGATACATCTCTCTTCCACGTGTTTTCCTTCCAACTGGACAACAGAGGTAAGTCAGCAACAGAAACCTGAAAATCTTTGGCTGTCACTGCCGAGGACCACCCCGTGCTGTGTCCTGTTTCGTAGTAACCTTGGTAAGCAGCTGAGCAGTGGTGAAAGGCGCGCGCTGTTCGGATTCTGTGGGGAGTGAGCGCCTTTGTATCAGTCAAGCTCAGCTGCGCAGGTCGTGCTCTCCACGACTATCAGGAAGGGAAGAGTTGAGAAAGAGGCAAAACCAATGTTCAATACTGAAGACTGCTAGTAGAAGAATATTCTGGGGTTTTTTTGCATTAGCAGATTATTGTTGGTCTGCCTAATCCTTTAATAGAGGCAGAGGCTGGACCAGTAGAACGGATTCAGGCTCAGCCTGCAGCTTTCACGCACGATGGAAAGGCTGGTTGCTTTTCATGGGAAAAAAATTGCTGTGAGGTCCGGTCAAGGCGGAGGCCCACCTGGCAGCGTGCTGCGGTCATTTGGGTTTGACTCTAGTCTGTTTTCAAAGATTCACTTTTTCTAATGATTTCCTTGTAGATCCCTTCAGTCCATGAGCAGGGGTTGAATGCAGTTCACAGCATCGCTTCCTACAGCCCGTGGCGATCAGGTTTTTTCATCATTCATATCTTTGTGTGGTGCAATAACGTGTGGAATGCATCTGAAGGATATCTTCATCTCCCAGCAAGGAACAGCTAGTCCAGCCCTGCCGTAGACATCACAACATTAGGTTTCAGGTCAGGCTGATCCAAGGTTCAGTGTTTTCCAGGCTTGTAGAGGGAACATCTCTCTTGCATATCTCTTACTCATTTTTTCTACGTTGGCTGGACATTGAAGGGTTCTTCACCCTTCCATGGTGAAGAAGGTGCCATGACCAGAGTGGTTCCTGAAAGCCTGGTACAAGAAAGATTTTAAGCCTGTAGGCCTGAAAACTGGAACCTAGGACACAAATTAGGTACTGAAGTTCCATCTGGAGTGCCTGGGGGGAGGGAGTAATCTCAGGAGAACCTAGGTGCAGAGCAATACACCATGCAAAGCATGACTGAATCATGACTTGGGAAAGACAGTCTTAAAGCTGAACAGTGAATGCCTAACCCTAACAGACCTGTGTGATTGCATGTGAAGGACATCATTTGCCATGAACAGCAACCCAGATAGGAGGAGGCAACCAACGATGTGGAATTTCTCTGGCTTGTCTGTGAGAATGTGGGAACCTGAAATGCCCATGGAAATGGGAAAGCAGTTGTGTGTCATCTCCTCCCTTTCCCTCCCGACATACTGAGGAGAGAAAGATGTCCCCATCTAGTGGTGGGTGGATGAGTATGGAACGCTGCTGGACCCTTTCCTGGCTTCCCAAGGTGAAAGGGAAAGATCTGGGATATCCCACTTGCTGCAGAGGAATTTGCTTCAATCTGTTCCGCCAGACTGCGGAGCGAGCGAACCTTAGTGACCCAACACCAGGTCTGATGCTCATCTGCATGGAACTAGACAGTGTCCCATGAGCACTGGGAAAAGAAGAGCTGGCATTCAGTCACTGTGATTTAACCTTCATCCCAGTTTACAAATTTTGAAAGAACTGCTTTTTAGATTAACAGAAAGTTAACCTAAACTGATGAGTTTGTTACTGTTAACGTTAAAAACAGGGAACGTGCTCTTGGAAAACGTGTGGGAGCAGCAAGTGCTCTTGACTCTGCAGTGTGAGCTCCGGACAGTAGAGTGCACTGCTCGTACAGCAGAGAGGAAGGCACCTCCCAGGCTGCTGCTGAGGGGGTCTTGGGATGCCGGTACCCCCCATTCCGTTTTACAGAACTTAGCCCCTCGGTAGATACAGCTTTAAGACAACATTTATTCAGCCATCATCATGGGCATGACTGCAGCTTTTGGGAAGCATGCCACGTATGCGCGCTGATCAGCGTGCGTAACCGAGCCAGCCTGCGAAGATCCAGGCTGTGCGAGCTGTGCAAACCCACTGAGACCCCACACGTGTGTGTTACCAGCCGGCGTCGGCGTGATTGCCCCCTCTCCATTGCTGTTGAACACCTACTCGTGCTGTGGGCACACCTTCAGGGACAGTGTAGGCACATCCTGAGAGTGACTACAGGTGGTCGTGTGTCTGGTTTGTCCTTGGTCTCTAGAAAATAGCCCTCCTAATTTTCATTCTCTTTAAAAAACATTTTCTGTGACACAGAAAAAATTTGAGATGAGTTGTTCTTTTACTGTGTTGGAGCGTCTGTCTTCTCCCATTTTGTAGAGTTAGCCTTTTCCATCCTTGGGCAGGTGAGAGGAAAGAAAGGAACTAACAGTTTTCTGAGAAGCTCAGATCAATTCCATGTTATAGTCAAAAATCTGCATTAATGGGGAAAAAAAAAAAAAGTATGCTGTTGTGTTGCATGTGGAAGAGGCCCGAAGCAGCAGATCGCTTGGCTCTTTGAAGCCACTGCTGCTATCCCAGATGGTTGCTGTTGCACGTTAGCAAGGAGATGTTCTGCACTTACGTTACTTTATATGTATTTTTATTTGACTTTTCAGATTTGCACTTTACATTCACGTGGGAGGATTGGCAGTCACTTTATGATATATTACAAGAAGAAACCACAATCAGGGCTGGAATAATTTTAGTGATCTGCGAGTCCATATTTCAACAGCTGGAAGAAACAAGAAGTGTTGTTTTCCAGCCCTGGGTTATTTTCTGCTAGGTTTTCTTTTGAAGCCACTTCAGAGAGGCAACAGGGTACAACATTTACTAATCCCATTAGCAGACCCAGCCTGAGTCCCACAGTCTGGTCTTTTCACTTCAAGCGAGATGGTTGTGGTGGTCACTGGGAGAGGTAGCTCCTGTGTCAGCTGCACCATTCAGAAAGCAGCCAGCACAGCAGAGCCTTCCGGTGCTGTTGGAGACACGCACAGAGTGGGGAGAGGAGGGAGGCTGCAGCACACAACAGAATAGCTCTGCATCTCCAAAGGCGACGAAGCTATAGGATAAACCCTAACGGTTTGGGGGATTTGGACCCGTCAAAAGAATTTGGAGTATGGTGGTGATTTGTGCCGTAGTGTTTGTTCTTTAATATTTTGGGTCCATTTTCTTTTAGCTGAATGGTGATGACTTCTGGGGGCAGTCCAGTTGAAAACCTGTTGAAATAACATCTGGTTCCAAACCTGCCTGCTACAGCCCAACTCCACCATGCCCTGCTCTGCTGCTGGCATCTTCTCCAGAGCTGTGCCACCTGTGTTTGGCTTGGCAGGCAGCTCTCCTTCTTCCCCCTCTTACAGACTCGAGCTTAGACCAGGAGACTGCAAACCCTGCCTGCTCCCTAGTTTTTGTCCCAGAACTTACTGTTCTAAGGTGTTGAAGGACAGGCTATGCATTGCTTGAGCCACAAAGCATGGTCACCTCTCTAGGTGAGTATACGGGGCCTGGTGTTCTTACCAAATGCACTTTACATGCATCATCTTCGATCTGGATCGACAATCCAGACTGGTCCAGCGAGTACGTAGCCCTGAAGATCGGCTGAGCGGTGACCTGGAAAGGCTGAGAATGGTGTACAGTGTGTTTGTGTAGTTTTTCAAGAATACATTCGTGCTGCACATTAGGTGCATTAAAGTATGAGCTAAAGGTAACGGTTATACAGTCCGTGTTCAAGGCATTTCAGATGCCAAAACCAGAGGTCCTAAATCCCTTAAAAACATCAGGTCAGGAGTGTTTTGCAATGGCTCTTTTTCTCCTGAACACCTACCCTTCCTCTCCCCGCTGGAGCTGCACTGTCCTCTGCAGGAGCTGCCAGGTAGGACGTCAGTCGGAGAGCAGGCTGCCACTGAGCAGTGCACGTACACCTGAGAGGAAGAAAAAGTACAAAAAGCACCATTTGGTCCATTTCAAATCCCTCTTTGCAGAACGTTGTTTTGTCTTTTGTCCACCTTCTGCAGAAGCTACGGCTGATTAGACCTAGGCTTGTCTGAACACTTGCAAGTGGCACCTTCTAGCTGAACCTGCCTTGAATTTCAAATTTGGTGTCAAAGAAGCAGTTTGGGCAGTTTGGTAACTGAGAGGCTGAGACAGGAGAAGTTAAAACCTCACGAGCTGCACTGAGGCTGTGTATCAAAGCTAGACAGAAACTCAATCTAGTGCGAGATGCAGCTGTGCACTTAGGAAGCAGCACGAGCCAGAATTGCATCATGTTCATTTCTAGCAAGTTCATGAGTTGAACTGCTCATGAAAGGCCAAGTCAAAAAATTCGGTGGTTACTTAAGCCGCGGAGGCAGGGGTACTGCCATGGCTCGTATCAGCATGTGTGCTAGAGCCCACTCAGCTGGGCGCGGTAGGAGCAAAGCGCTCTGTCTGCTGTCCTGGGTTCTCTTTCCTCTTTATAGACTTGTTAGAGGAGGACAGAACCTCAAAAGTGTAAGGCCATACCCACAGGCCTCTGGTCCCCTGCCCACCGCGCTGGCATCTGAGGATGGTTGACGCCCTGGGACAGCCAGGAGACAACAGAGCTGAACTTCGTGTGGATGTTACGGCATGTAAGCTGGCTTTTCTGTTCCTGCCATTTTGAGCTGATGTGCTATGAATCTGACACTATAAAAGTCAGAAACACCATATAAAAATCATATTTACATACCAAACTCTTCTGTTTACTCCAGCCAGGCCAATCTGAAAACTGGTGCACAGCAGATTTGAGAAGAGAAATAAACTAAAGCTGCGCCCCAGTCAGGCTGTTGGGGTTGAACGCTGGCTAGGTCTTAAATCTGCGAGGTGTTTAAACTGGCTGGTTTTTTAAGTGGTCTTAAGAAGTTCAGGGTGATCCTTTGACTTAATCTCACCTGTTCCAGTCGCTGCATCAGGGTCCGTACTGCTAGCCTTTTAAAATGAGAAGGGTGTCTCACCCTGGGGCTAACGGGTACTGGGCAGAACTCTGCGACATACTCACTGCCGTTAATCTCGCATCTATTTGAGAGAACAGATCAACAGATGTAGAAAAGATCAGGGCTTCTCAGGTAGGTGCATTGGTCATTCAATAACTACTTGCCCATCCACAGTGATGTTCCAGCTTGGGGTGCTGTTGAGGTCTGGAGACCCGGTTACCCAGCAGTGTTCCAGGTATAACTCGGCATGGAGGCTCTTGTCTTTCAGCTCCACCTCGAGAAACACGGTCTCCCCGGGTCGCTTGAATATTGCCATGTTGGGCTCGTAGAATTCCACAAAAGATTCATCTCAAGAAAACACAGGGGATTTTGTTGGTTTTTAATTTTATTTAAATCAAAATGTGTTTGGAAATTTTCTGATTTTCTTAGGAGGAGACTCACCTTTGGACACTCTTGAAAATACATTCAGGGCTTGTCTTACCCTTCTGTATGCTGCAGAAAAGGAAACGCTAGTGAGGTTTTTCAGTAGGAAGCAGGGTATGGCTTGACAAGGCAGCTTACAACTGAGTCACAGAAATTTAAACATGGAGGAAGAGAATTGCCTACCTGCAAGATTTGATCTTGGTACCATTGTACCTGAGCCAAAGGGAGGTGATGTGGATGGGTTGCTAGCGAAGGCACCTAGCACTAGGGTCTCTTTTGCTCGATAGTAGCACAAGACTGTTAGTCTGTAGTAGGAGGAAGAGTAATGTTTATGTCTGCTTTTACTTTCCAGCAGCTGTTCCAAAGCGAGCGGTGTCAGTGAGCAGTAGCTCCTACCTGTAGTCTGGATCTCTTGTGATTGTTGCTATGCTCTGTCCTGAAAGAGTCTCTTTCTCATAAGAGATTTCATTTTCATAAATAATGTGGTCACCTTCAAACTGTGCATATGGGAAGCTCATTAAAAAACGAATCTTCTCAGGAGCTGGGGCAGGGGAACAAAAGAGAAAATGCAGGAGAGACAGAGACTTCCAGCAGATGTATCTGCTTCAGCCATGGGCTTACCTTTACCGAAGTGCCACAGGTAGTGACGTGGAACTTGAAGAAGGCATGTCCTTCGTTATACTCTCTAGGCTTGCAAGAGTTATCCCTTAGTTTGGTTTTACTCATATCAATGGCAGGAACTGTCTTCATTTGGGCAGATACCATTATAGTACCATCTGGGTGGCATACTGAGAAAATCAGAGAGCTGGTTATAAACTCAAGGAAAGAATCGCAGATCTTTTTATTGCTGGGTCACTTGTACAACTTACTTATAAATGTTGAAGAATTAAAACTGCAGGTAACGGAGAATGTCTGTAAGGTCTCCATGGTTCTCACTTTCCTTAGGGCAACATCAAACCTTGCTTTAATTTTCTGAAAGGACACTTCCTGTGAAGGAGGTGATGGAAGAGATCTCCTGTTAAGGTACGTGATCCGTAGGTAACAAGTTCTGCTCTTTAGCTTGTGCCACTTGAATGCTAACAAGTCACAAGAGTGAAGTCAGTGTGAAGACTCAAGCCTGATGCAACATGGGGGCAAAAGTTTTCTGGCATAGATTAATTGGTCACCTTCACAGAGATAACTTTTGGCTGATTATTATCAAATATTTTAGACGTTCATTACAGCATCAATTTTCCCCTGCTACATCTTAACATTTCTACAAAATGTTCCTTTAAAAGAGGTTCTTTCATAAAAGCCATATTGAAATATTGTTTCTGGCTCGCTGCAGATGGGACATTTTGCCTCATCTTACTAAAAATACTGAGGAGTTTGTTTTTGAAAACTTGGTGCATATCTTTTAGAGACAGCTTAACGCTGCAGATCACATAATACGTGGTGTTACTAGACGGGCCCGTGTCCGATACCTCTTGTCCTACTTGCACGGGCTTAGAGCCCTTCCCTCTGGCGGTTTCCGATGCAGCGCTACAAGCTGCGACTGTAGGACTGTGGCTGTGTGAGCAGTGTCCTACATGCTCTAAGGAAGGCATTGCTGTACCGTTCACGTACCTCATAGATAACTCCCACAGCAAACAGAGGTATTTGCAAGATCAGGTGTGTAGAATTGGTAGCTGGAAGGTACCCATTGGTAACCGCAACGCGCCGGTTCAGGAGCTTGTTACCAAGATACAGGTTCCAATACTGGTGCAAGCCAAAAGTAGGGATGGCTAGGTACAGGTTTTCTTCATCACAGGAACCAACTGCTTCTGGTAGTTCTGTGGGAAGAAGGTGGGACGAAGAGTTAGCGATGGAGGAAGGTTTCAGCAATGATGTTTGGCCCAGGCAGGCATTTCTATCATGGGTAAATTTTGTGCTGGCATTGCAGCACCACTGCTGCATGTGTCCTGGCATCATCTGCCGGATTTGGCTGTCATGTGGATGTAGCAGCTCACAGTCGGTGGGAGTGGGAATCCTCATGCCTTAGCGGTGGCCTGACAGCTTGCTTCCAGGACTACTCCCTGTTTCAGTACGGCAAGCTGAGCTATGTATGTAAATAGATTCTTTTGGTCAGCCTTCTTTGGGTTGAACCCAGAGCTATTTCAAAGATAAAATAGGACAGTCAGGAGGCTCTATCACCTTTGTGGCGTCCAGAATCTAAGATGTTTGACAAAATACCAGTCAGACCTCCTGACTGTTTCAAATTGCATTCGAGGACAAACTGAAACTCGTAGCAATGTCTGAAAGTTTTGCCAGTAGATATATGTTCAAGTTATGAGGCATCTTGTTCGCTGAGTTTGCAAGCCAACTTCTTTTACACACTAGTTTTTATTGCGCTCAGTGTCTCGAGGGCAGACTGTCTTGCCAGTATGCAGAAGAGCTGCCATCAGAAAAGCAGCAAGTTGGCTGTGTTACCAATAATGAGCTATTGAAGGGTGGGGTTTTCCCAAAAGCTCTCATCCTCAGCCTAAAGCTGTTCTCACCAAATTCAATGAAAATCTGATCCGTGCTGTTGATGCAAACCAGTTAATATCAGGGGAAAGCTTACCGATATCAGCAATCACACACTCCACCTCTGCAGAATGATAATAGAGTGTCATCTCCGCACCCACGCTTATAGTGTAGTTAATGAGGAGGGTATATTTTGTTTCATTTCTATTCACATACTGGAAAAGAGAGAAGAGTAAGGCTGCAGTAGCAATGGCTTCCACCACAGACAGGAATGTGTATCCTGAGCAGCACTAAATAATTATTCCGACACCCTCCTCTCCCCTGCAAATAGCTCAGTCTCCAAAAACATCGCTTCAGTTGGCCTAAAACTATTCAGAAATCTGGACTGGATTCAGCAGCTCTTTTGGCCAAGCATAAATGTGGAGAATGTAGTGCCTGTTGAGAAAATGGAGGCAGAAGCGAACACAGTGCTGTTCCCTCTGTAGCCCGTTGGTGAAAGAGCAAAGAGCTTGTAGAGGGCAATCCAGGTCCAAAGCCTTATTGTTCTTTACTCAGTGTGTGGACTGAACCCAAGAGTGAGTAATCGGTAAGACAGAAGGTGTGAGGAGATGCTATGAGAGATCCCTCTCAATATCCTCGTTTACTTCTCTAAAAGTGCCCTCAAAGCAAAACCTGCTGTTCAACCTGAAATAAATACTTCTGAAAATGTTTGGCTTGCTTTGATCTGTAATGCAATTTAACTGTGGTTTGTCTGCAGCCTGAAAAGTGTTTGTGCAGGTTCTGATCCTGCACGTTCACAACGTTGTCCCTCGTAAGAGAAAACAGCATCACGGTTCTGTGTGATTGGGTCGAAACAGTGGTAGGGGACATGCAGTTCCGCACCCTCCCGCTAAAATGAGAGGCTGAGTTCCCTCTGTGAGTTTATACTTTTTACAAATATTTAGGTTAGAAATGGTCGGAGGCTTAACAAAATGACACGCAGAATACCCCGGGCCTGCCTGTACATGCGTGCACGGTGCCAGCAGTCGAACGGCTCTGCATAAACAGTAGGTTCTGGAATTACTGGATGTTGGTAACTGGTGTTCGCAGGATTGCAATCATTGATTTGTTTTTCCAAGGCACTCCTGTTTCAAGGCACAGCATTTAACAGAGGTTCAACAGACCTCTTCCTGCTGGGCGTGCACTCGGACATTAGCCACGCTGACAGACATTAAAGGAAGTCGTATTTCATACCATCTAATCACACTTGATGCTGCGTGTGTCCCAGAGATCTACGGAGAGCAAGGTGGGGACATACAAGCCTCTAATCTTAATTCAGATGAGCTCAGACTCATTGACACCTTTATGATCGAGGAGGAGTTGTTGGTTAATAAAAGCCAGACTGGTCTGAAAAGGGACTACCCTACCTCCTCCACTCAGCTGCTGAAGTGACCTGTGGTATCTTACCTCCTTTAGAACATATGGATCATCAAAAGAGACTTCCAGGATAAATCCTTTTGTTCTATTAGAAAAGGGAGCTTCATAAATCTTGAATGTATGGTGTTGTGCTTCTCTCAGGGTAAATGGCACGTTTCCTATTGCGATTGCCACCAGAGAGACATCAGGAAGAAAGTGTCCAAAGGCAACATTAAATAGCCTTTCCTCTGGCAGAGTATCTGCAGGGAGAGAACATCAAATTACTGCTGATGTGGATCAAGTAACGAAGATGGTTGGGGTGGCCTCCCATTCAAGTTCCAGGAAACTTAGCCAACAGCCATCTCTTTAATGGCTCTGATTAATGAGTGTTTGTGTTCTAGTCAGATCTGAAATACTCTGAGTACATGAGAATTGCTTCAAGCTGCAGGAGATTAGCAACAAATACGTACAACTTTATAGCAAGTGGGGTCAGTAACTTTCGAGAGGTGCACTGTGATGTGCAATGACTTTCTATAAAGAAATCTAGAATCTAATTCAGCCACATAAAATATGGAAAAGCTATCACAATGTGTGCCAAGAGGCTCCTTTATCAGTTATCCAGACAGCTCCAAAGGTGCTCAGTGTCTTAACGCTTTGAAAAATATCATTAAAAACATCTTCCTGCACCACTGGTTGGCGCAATGATTTCAGCATGCTCCCCAGATAAAAAATGCAGGTGGTTTTGGGGAGAAAATGCCATCAATGAGTGCTGTCCTAAGACAGTTCTCCCCAGTGTGATAATTGCAAAGCACATCATCTTTATTCTAGGGTCCCAGGTGCTCACTGGAAAAATCTGTACACTAGTGTGAAAGAAATGTTCACATTCTTATCAGCAACCGATAATTTGCATTTCATCCCATGATGATGGACAATAAATGGTACATCCATTAAGGCTAAAGGTTTGGGAATTTCTTTTATAATACCTTGCATTTTGATTCTGGCTAACAGATTGGAAGTGGGAGTTCAGAATGTTCTGGTGAATGGAGGTGTGTGGCAGAGTATGTATAACACAGCAATAGTAAGAGATTGGTAAAAGTCATTGAGAGGAACAACTTACTGTTGATAACAGTTGGTACTTGGGGCATGAAAGGTGTGGTGATGGATTTGATGACCGTATACTTCGTGGTTTGCCAATCTGCATCTGTCCACGTGTGCTCCAAGAATAAGTCGATACTGTAAATGACTCCATATACACCACCAGATATGGAACTCTAGCAGGTAAAACGTGATTAAGTCTTAATTCTCAGCAGCTCAATAGAGGAATGACTGAATATGGTTAAAATTCTTATACTAGAAAGAGAAAATGGTATTCTAGTATGGTTTGGGATGGATTTTGCTAGGGGAGCTTGTTTGTTTGTTTGCTTTATCCATTTGTCCAGTCCATATTTGTCCCAGATACTGATGAGATTCTTAATAAGGAGGCATCAGGATTGGGGGTGTCCTCACTAAGTAGCCATATTTGCACTTATTTTTTTGCAATCCCTGGACTACCAGTCACCTTTCTTACTCTGTTCTGGTTCACTCTGAAAGTTTGTCAGCGCTTCCAAGAGTTCTTCAGACCGAGTCTGTCTGGTGTTACATACACACAGTGATGTAAGTGTCCACTGATACACCAAACAGTGAACTTCTGAACAGGTTAAGTCAAAGTCACACCAATGCAATCTTCACACGTGCAACTGGTAAAGAGCCTTGTGAGAGTATTGCCAGCTCCTTTGTACTGAACGTTTCTTTGGACCTGTATGTTACAGACCGACATGGATTATGCTATGTCCAAAGCGGGTGGCTGCACCCAACTACGTGCTGGGAGCCTGTCCCACGCTAACTCATGCTGCCTGCATGAAAATTGTCTTGGAAATTGCTCCTTGACCCAGGTCAGAAGTATGCAACCAGTTTCATGATGTAACAACATAGTTAATTGAACTCCGGTGCCCAGGAATCCTTTCACTCTTAATTTAGTGGTATACTTTATAGATTATTTAGAAAAGACAGCCTCTTGCTTCTCTCATGTCTTGTAATCAGAGATACTTAGTTTCTGAGTAGGTGCTTTCAAAACATGGAGAAAGAGCACCTAGGTCTTCAAATATTTCTTGTATCTAAGAATTTTAAGCAGCAATCAATCACGGTTTGGAATGATTTGGAAAGGTCATGATTTAGAAATATCTTCCATGGTGCAGGCCTTCAAATGTATTAGTACATGGCAGGTTCATACTAACCTTTAGCTTGCCTCCTTCTGCTCCAATAGGGATAGTTATTCCAATGTGTGTCTTGTTGTGCTCCAGTAAGTAGTTCTTCTCTTCTGGGTTGACTATGACTTGGCCATCGACTCCCATTAAAATGTTTTTAGACAGAAAGGTGGATTCTTGAACCACTAACGTGGGGACAAGGCTTGGCACAGTCCATGTTATCGTAGTGTCAGTGAAACTGATGCCATCTATTGAGTTAGACAGACAATCCCAGAAGGTCAGGCAATTTGAGTTACTGGTGAGTCTTCACTGTGCAGCAGCTGTCTTTCCCTGACTCCTTTTCACCAGAGTACCTTTGCAGCTTTCACTAATGAAACACCTTGTAGGGTATTAGCCAACTGACAGTTATTTTGTCACCGAAACCCTGGTGCTCAAAATACACTTGAATCACCAGTTTCAGATGAGTAATTAATTTATTCATAAGAACCAAGAGTCATGCTCCCCACTACCTGCTCTGTTGTCCTTCTGGTCCCAGGAGTTTTGCCTTACTGGCAAAAGGAATGGGGGATGGGACCCCTGTTTGGGCCTTCTCCTGTTGACTTAAAGATCATGATAACTTAAACCATCCTGCTTCCTCATTGATTGTTCAAATTAATATTGTTCTGTGAGAGACAGAAGGTGCGGCCACCACTGCAAAAAGCCAGGCTAGTTCTGTCTCTCCAGAGAAAAGGACTAGGTGAGTACCCATGATGCAGAGCTGTATCACTTGTATGGAGTTATATGGCAGGGGAGAGCCCAGGCTGAGGGGTTGGTCCAGGGGAGGCTCCCTGGCTCTTCTGCTGAAGTTTTACTTGCCTCCAGTGCCCTGTGTATAATGTGGGGGGTTGAGAAACCAGAGACAAGGCACGACACTGCACGAGGAACACAAGTAATGTAGCATCACAGCAGGGATCATGTTCGTCCGGGACTAAAGCCATGGACTCTTAGCTCATGTTGCTCAGAGGGCAGCTTCTGAACCTCTTCTCTTACAGAGTAGCTCATAGGAAAATGGGGAGACTGTGTTTTCTACCAGCTCCTTAGGCAGTTACTTTTGGTGAACAAGGAAGAAATCCTTACCAACAGGACAGGAGACAGTTGTGTCAATCAGCAAAAGCAGCCACCGCTGCCTGTACATGGAAGTGGAAGTCACCATGTTCATGTTTACACCACTGACCTGTTGGGATGCAGGCAGAACAAGAAAACTGATGTCCCAGAGATGCAGTGGAAACAGCACAGTTTTGTGTTCTATTGAGAGCAGCAACTCACCACGCTGACGTCAGACTCGTTGCTGTGATAGGGCGCACGGAGGTACACTCGGGACAGCGTGTTATTGAAGCTGTAGCCCAGTTTTGCTGCATCGCTTACCGTTATTCTCTTTCTCCCTGATGGAGAAACAAACATCAGTTGCCATTGTTGGTATGCAACATTTTGAATCTGCAAGAGAGAGATGAGCTGCATGAGATCTAAGTCTAACAAAGTCTCTTAAAAAGCCTCTATTTTCCGATGAGACGCTGGAGTAACTGGAGTGGCACTGGACACTACTAGTCCACTCCAGGCAAGAAACATGCTTGATAAATATAAAGGTAAGGAATTCTGTAGCTCTTCATGGCATCTTTAGAGTTAGTTTTATAGCAGCCCTGGAAGGAACTTAGACAGGTGGCCTTGAACAGATCCCCTTGGACAGAGTGCCTGTGCTGTTAATGAAATGGTTGCTTTCATGTCTGTCGATTGCTGGAGCAGTTCCGAGGCCAAATGACAGACTACGTTTTATAATACTTAGCCGTACTGTGTGAAAGATAAGATGAGAGCAATGTCTGTGCTGGTCTAGAACGGAGTCTCCTGAAAAACGATAACCATTTGGGGGGATAGTCAAAAGGAATATGGGCATAAGGAGCAAATAAGACATGAGAAAAATAGGGAAAACATATATATTCTCCCCTAATACTTTCCAGCCTCTAATAATTTTCAGCTCAGGGACTCCGGAGTTGTCTGTAGCTTCTTTGTATTTTGTATGTCTTATTGGATTTCTCTTCGGTCATTTTTTCCAGACTCTCCTTGAGATCAAGCAAGCTTTTAGCAGCCACAACATCTTTTGGCAAGGAGTTTGACAGATTCACTACCCATTGTGTGAAGAACCACCTACCTTTGTTTGTCTTGAACTCAGTTCCCACTAATGTAACAAGCATATGGCTCTATTCTCCACCCTAGATGTCTTTTTGCAGTCTAGAGCTCTAAGAAAACTTCAGAGGTTTTTCAGTACTTGATGACATCTTTGCCATCTCCCTTTTTTTTGATTCAGATGGAGCTATGTCCCAAGAATGACTCATGAGACCGGCGAGAAGAGGCAGGCTAGGAGCTGTTGGGAAAGACTTCCCTCCATACCTCTGGCAGAGCTGACATCCACGCCACGGTGTAGTCATTTGAAACTGCAGGGACATCGGTCTTCACTGACACCTGGGGACATAGAGGAGACTATGTTTTTTCTGGGGAATAAACAAATCTTCAGCATTATTACAGGCACGGGGAGCTGAGAGAGGACTTTCAGATTTCTCCCCCAATGTCTTGTCGGGATTTAGCAGTTCACATTTGCTGGAGGTAACTAAAGCATTTCCAAAGAGGTTCTTGATAGCGGTAATTTCTGTGGCCTTAAAATGAACGTTAAAGCCGTGGTGTTTATGGTGGGGGGTGTACAGCAGAAGGAACTTTGTGTGTAACCAGGTTAATCAACTCCTGTTTCATGTCTGGTAAGCTGTAAGCTAGATCCCACCCTGGAGACCTTCAGGGGCAGCTGGGTCTCTCCAGTGGAGGCGTAGGGAAGCTGTATAGGCTTTAACTTCCGTTTGCTTTATTTATTTACAGTTTCTATTGGCTTTAACAGGACTGGTTCCCTCTTCCCACACAGGATCCCCAATACCAAAGGTAGGGGCTGCGGTGTAAATCTTGCCAGCACGTGCTGCAGAATGAGGCATGTTCTGGATGCTGAGTTGGGAGTCAGTGTTTGCCTCGGACACCTGTACCATGGTTTAAGTGTGTTGCAACACCTGGACCTGACCGCACAGCCTCAGGGCCTAACGGGAGACGTATGCTTTCTTCATTCTGCCTGTAGTAGGTGCGTACAAAAGGCAGCAAACTTTGTTTTGGTCCGTGCCCCATTTCTGCATTGGTGTGTAGGTGCTGGCAGCAGGCTGGACAGCCAACTCGTACCACCCAGCAGGAGACATCACAGCGATGTCCTGTGAGTTGTGTGACACAGCAGGGGTGCAGCTCTGCAAAACCTAGGTTTTATTATTTCAGTTGTGAGGATGATGTTCTTACAGATGCTGCAGCACTTTATAACATAAAGGGACTCTGGTGAGCCAAACAGGTTGGCCTGCCTGGCTGCTGATTTGCTTTCTGTGGCTTGGCTTACATCATCTGTACACTTCACTGTATTTCCCTGCCTGCAAAATACCTGTGACATGTAAATGTGTTACTAATAAGCACCTACAGTTACACCCTCTGCTGAATGCCACCAGGTTGCTATTATGCTTGGTACATAGTATGAAATCAACTTCTGACAGGAATTTGTGGATGATGTTGTGGCTGGCAGGGAGCTGGGATGTAGCTTCATGTTCAGTGGGAAAGCTTTTACCTCCATGTAGTTTTCTTCACACACAATTTCTCTGGAAGCCCAGGAAGAGTAGGAGCAGTACATAGGGTAGGTGTAGGTCACAGCTGCCCTCATGCTTGAAAATGAGGAGACCTTGATGTTCACAATCAGTGAAAACAGCTCATCTGCCTGGGGAGAAAACCCGGCAATTCAGCAGATAGTGTGGAAGGTCCCAAGAGCAGCTGCATGGGACCATCTGGCCCAGCGTCCTGTTTCTGGGAGGGTTTTATAATGACGAGAACAAGTTGAGAGCTGTAGTGACAGTTCCTGCAACACACCACCCTGTCTTAAGTGGTTTGTGTGCAGGGGGTTTCTGAGCCAGAGATATTCACAGAATCACAGACTGGTTTGGGTTGGAAGGCACCTCAAAGATCATCTAGTTCCAACCCCCTGCCACGGGCAGGGACACCCCCCATTAGACCAGGTTGCCCAAAGCCCCATCCGACCTGGCCTTGAACACTTCCAGTACATTGCCTCAGTCCTTACAGCCTTTGCCTCATATCACACCTCAGCATTATTCTTGCCCCAGAATTAAGCAGCAGCTAGTCAGGGGAAGACCTGACCTACCTCAACACGCTGTTCACATTCCTCCCCTTCATGACTGCTATGTGCCTCCTCATGGAGAGGAAGCACTGGAGCTTTTAGTTTGGTGTAGGTAGTTCAGATTTATCTTACGAATGTTGTTTAGCGTCTGTCTTGACTAGCTTCACTAAGACCTCCTTTTGGTCCTTCAGCTCTCCAGGAGCCACACATAAAGCCATGGACTGTGCTTCTATCTGACATGGATGTGTACTTTTCTACGGAAAAAGGCAAAACCTTCCAGAGAAATTTCCAGTCTGGAAACCGTGGTCATTGCACAGCACACTGTACACCCCCCCTCCCTGTTCTTGTTAGTGTAACCTCTGCCCATAAAGTTTTACCTTATTTTTTCTGTGGGGCTTCCAGGACCAACCAGACTAAACATGGGCAGGCAATGAAGTTTCTACTCTGATCTGTTCTGTTTCTAGGTACATTTCATCTCAATTCATTTAGGATTTAGAAATCCAGTGTCCACTTTTACACATATTTTAGGAAGGGATGAATCACCTTCTGGAGATGCCCGTTTCTCTCCATTGACTATTGTGGAAGCGTAAACAACTAGTTTAGACTAGACATTATCTTTTAGATGGCTAAAGTTACGTGAGGCAAATCTGGGTCTAATAGATGTGTGTGATCTACGTTCCTAGGCATGTGTTAACAGGCACATTACCACACAAATTAAGCCAGGAAATGATCTGCCAGAATCACACTGCAAATGTTGCTTTTTCAAGCAGATGCCTACTTCTTTCCAGAGAGGCTTTCAAGAAACTCTCTGGCAAACCAGCAGCTACAAGGATATGCTTGAGAACTGGCAGCTAGTCAGCAGCATTAGGCTAAGTGTCATTTCATGGGGAGAGGAAATCCCATGTCAGTCACACTGAACAAACCTCATACTGGAGAGCCATTGCCTATTCATTTCTACACACCATCAGCACCAGCTCCTTGAGTTCGCTGTTTCTTGAGTCCTCAAAACATGCCATTAGAATGCTGAGTCTTGTCTTTTTGGAGAGGAGGTACTGTCTGAGTTGTCAAGCCTGTTTCTGGGTCTTACCTCATTGGCCACATGACAGCCAAGCACCGATGCACGGAAGACGGGGTTGCCCCATACGTCTTCTGACAGGACATAGCCACAGCGAGATGCTAGTTTCTCATCCAGCAGAACAGGGCCAGCATAAGGATCTAAAGAAAAAGGATGGAAAGCTCAGGATAAGTCACTGGGCAAAATGGTCCTGAGGCCCCCTCATGCAGCTCATCTCTGGAAAGAGAGAGAGGTTCAGCTGTGTTGGGTGCTCTCCAGTGACATGTGTTGTTAAAGAGCTATCAAAACTGTTCTGGTGTGTTCTAGAGTGCATGAGACAGTCTGGCATGTCTTCAGATCACCTACATTATGTTCGCTTTAATGCCCATTGCTTTGTGTCCAGAAGCTTGTGCCCTAGCCACCTTGAAGTACTATTATGGAGAGTTTCTTCCTCTCTGATTTTTCTCTCTAGAAAAGAGTTATGGGCTATTGAGCCCACCCATTTCTAAAAATCCTCAAGTTGTGGTGATCTGCTTCTCACTCTGCTCAATGGATGCACTGATGGACCTATTTTGGGTGGACATTTCTACAAATTGGTCAGGTTTGCTGCTCATCTCTGCTTGGCAAGGCACTACGTGCTGTTAGACCTATGGGAGAGCCAAGTAACAGGCACGATGGGAGCTGGCTGTGCTCAGCTCTTGGTTTTCTTAATTATCTGCCCTCTGATTAAGGAACTGTTTTAGTCTTGGGTTAGACACAAGAATCTGTACAAATAGATAGGGTTTAACTAGCTGCCGTTGTAATTTCTAGATTTGTCTGTCATCTTTGAATGTCGAACAGTACTAATAACTGCTGTTTCAGTAGATGCATTCTTGCAGCCAGGATTGACTAAGGAGATAAGTGAGAAGAATTTTGGAAGAAGAGGGAATAGCTTTTATGAGACCAGCTGATAGAGCTGGAAGAAACAAACAACCTTTTTGTGCCTGAAGGCTGGTCTGTTTTTTCCAGCGGTATCAGTTGCTCTCATAAATGCTATCACTTCTCCCCACACCCTTGCTGTACTTGACTTTTTTAGTTCTGCCTCCAAATCAATTGAAAAAACCCAAACCCCAGGAAAAAAGTGGACTGATCTCAACAGAAAAAAATCTGGTTTGGGGTGAAATCACATACTTTGTTCAATCTGATGTGAACATTTTCTGGTTTTCATTTTGGTTAAGTAGATTTTTGTTTTCCTCAGCAAGATGGAAACCCTTTGTTCAGTCTGAAATAGGGTATTTCACTGCCATTGTGGTGTTAAATAAAAAGGAAATTAAAAAAAAAATCCTTTAATTGTTTCAGCACTCACTCAACACTTGCCAAGAGTGTGTTTTCTGGGTATTTCCCAGACTACACTGCTGCTGTCATTTGTGCTGTCCAGGACATAGCCAAGCTGCAATGTTGCCTTTGTTTTCCTTGCTAGACATGTGTAAGGGCTCAGCAGAGGAAAGAATGAAAGCCAAATGTCACTCCTTCCTCCTGAGACCATCCTTTCTCCTTTCCCCAGCATGTTAGTTGTAAGGGGCAAAGGGGACCATGTCTGTGGAGCCATGCTTTATCCATCTGTAGGCTTGCTGGCCAAACTGAGGGGCGAGAGGCCAGGTCTAGCTGGCAAGGATGTTCCACAAGTTCTTTGGGGTCAGTTACCAATTATCGCATAGATGGCAGCAGCATCCAGATCACACTGTGATCACTTAGATGATTCCCCAGCCTTCATGGTACTCAGGGAAGCCACTTGTGACTCACCATTGATTTCCAGCTGGAAGAACTTTCCTTGGAGCAAGAGTTTATTCAGCTTCATCCAAAAAATCCTGGAGTGGCAACTGCTCTGTACAAAACCTGGTGGGAACAAATATAGAACAGATAAGCCAGTGAGACTGGAGGGCAGAGACACATCGTGTTACAAGCAAAATAACTGAGTTCTCATCTTTGCTTCTCCCCACTGTCCTTCTATCGTGTTTCACCAACCTGGGGGAGCCATCTGCCTCCCTTGTCCCAGCCAGAGCAGCAAGAAGAGCACCCAGATCCTGCAGTGTAAGTACATGAACAAATGATGGTGTGAACAGAGGAAAAAAAAAAGATCAGGATGGAAAATGAACAAGAGAGCAACCAAAGTGTCATTACCTGCATAGTGAGTAACCCACAGCCTCCATCTGTTCCCAGAGACCTGTGCATGGGCAGCAAAGTCCTCCTCCCTTTGAAGTAAAGCTGACCCAGCTGTGGAGAGGGAATTTGGGAAGACCCTGAAAGAAAGATATAGCCGACCTTTTACAACAGAGATTGTGCTGTCTTCTCCAAAATTTGTGTGTGAATCAGGAGAGGCTGGTGGCTTCTGTCGTGGAGAGACGCCTGGGCTGAGTCCTGCTGTGTCCTCCAATGTTATCTGAGCTCCTGGCAGTGGCAGGCAGCCTCCCTCTCACTGGCAGGGCAGAGCACCCTTCTGCCAGGTATTTACAGGGTCAGATGTTGCTGCTGAGCCTGATTCTAAGGAGTACAGCAGAGGGTGCTCGGTGCCTTCTATCAACCTCTGGGAAGTAATCTCATTCCTTACAAACCTTACAAGGGTAGCTTTGGCTTCAGGTCTTAAAAGCACATGAAACATTTCCCTGGAGGTATTTTAATTGGGTCTACACAGGAAATACATTTTTGTTTCTGTGAAATGTCCAGTGACCCAGCCATGCCAGAGATAACAGAGTTCTTTGGCAGCTACACATTTTGCTTTTGTGGATCCAGTTAGGTTGCCCTTTGATTTGTTTGATTATCGGAGAGTGTTTTGGTGAAAACATCTTGTTTTAAGAAGTGCTCCGATATCTCCGGATCTGTCAGACCATGTGCAGGTCTGTAGGTGGCCAAACATATTGCCTGGGAACAGAAAGTTGTTGCACCTGCCGGGCACTGTGGCCTCAGGAAGCACAGAATCACAGAATATTAGAGGTTGGAAGGGACCTCGAAAGATCACCTAGTCCAACCCCCCCCTGCCAAGGCAGGGCCACCTAGAGCACATCACTCAGGAACATGTCCAGTCGGGTTTTGAATGTCTCCAGAGAAGGAGACTCCACAACCTCTCTGGGCAGCCTGTTCCAGTGCTCTGTCACCCTCACGGTGAAAAAGTGAGGGTGAAAAAAAAAGCAGGAAGGTTGGGAGCTGTAAAAACGCAGCTTGTGTGGCATGGATGAGGTACGGTGGGGTGAGAGGTACAGGACACTTAGGCGACATTTTAGCCATTGAAACCCGGGGCTCAGTCTCCTTTTGGTCCCCGTTTTGGGGCATTACCCAGCCATTCTTACCTTGCTTTGTTTCACAAGCACGAGCAGAGCTGTGCTGTAGGAACGAGATTGTTTTTGCAGTGTAGCTCACACCGCTTCGGGATGGACGGGAGCCGATGGGCATGTCCACTCACAGGACACGCTGCAATCAATGTCATTTCCTCCTCTGTCCCCCTCTCTCAGAAGACCTCTGCAGTAACAGCAGGACCCACACTGTGGCCCGGCCAGCAGGACACACTTTGTAGACAGGGAGCTGGTGGGACACTTGTGTGGGTGCTCTGGAGCGGAGCCCCGGGACCGCAGCAATCTCCCTATTGCCCCGGGGCTTTAGCAATCTCCTTATTAATGTCCTTTGGCTGCAAGACCCTTTCTCATTCAGCGGGAGCTGAAGCCCAACTTCTGCAACAAGCGTCTCGTGAGCCCACGCAGGACTCGCTGCGTGATCCTGGCCTGCGTTAACTCTGCGTCCCCGGACTCAGAGCGACTGTTCATTGAATCCAGCTGGGGCTGGAATTCAGCTGGAAATGACGGTGCTCAGATACCACAGTGATGAGTGTGGTGTAACAACGAGATTTTGAATTTTGAGTGAAAACTTCAGTGTATTTGGATAGCAAACGGTTCCAGTTTTGATAAGGCACTTCCAAGAGCCATGCAGCATCTCTCCGAGATACTGAGAGTCAAGGTCTGAGGGAGCCATGTTTGGGAGAGCGTGACTGCAATTTATTAATGAACAGCCAAACATCAGGACAGGTACATGACTGCAATTAGCTGTCGCCTTTGCGCAAGCAGTGGGGAGGTGAATTTCTGGATCTCTGGACAATTCAGAGCATCACGATTATTCTGTTCCTTGCATCAGTCGTGGTTCTAAATGTGGCAGAAACAACTTTGGATGTGACTTAGCAGTTGTGGTCAGTGAGTGATAGCCAGCTCTTGGCCTCGTTGTCAACCAAGCAAAGCAAAGCAAGTCCAGGGCAAATGCTTTTGGCTTCCAAGGATCGCTTAAGTGCTGCAGAAAGCATTGTTAGCATCGGGTGGCTGGAAGTACCGACTGCTTGTGGTCCCTAAAGCCCCTCTGGTACTCATTATAAAGGTAGGGAGGATAAGCTTGTGCGTTCCAGGTTATTATATTTGTATACTCAGTTTTCCTTGCTGTTTTGGCTGCATAAGAGCACCCATCTTAATGTTCTTGTAGGGTAATAAACAGCTGCTGCGTTTCTATGTTGAGGTGATGGCATTCGTGGTGGATGAGATGATTCATGGCTTGGGTTCTTTCGAGCTGAGAGGTACTATATGAATGTAATGTTTTGGGTTGGTTTTTTTTCTTTTTCTTTTTTTTTCTTGCATGGGTCCGGAACTGGGTTGTGTATTATATAATGTGATTGAAAGTTTAAATCCAGCCACTTGGAGCAGCGTGCATACAGCACCTCTCCCAGTGAGGCTTGTTTTCAGTGGTGGAAAAAGACTCCAGCCCTTTGAGTCATGGGGTTTGTCTTCCTGTTGTTCTGTGGCATTGAAATCCCCAGGTTACCTGAGTGCTACAGAAAAAGACCTCTTGATTTTTTTTTTTTTTTTTGCCAGCATTTTTAAACCTAGAAATAGCTGCCCAAGGGGGTGACCTAAGCTGTGACAATTAGAGAGAGCCACTAGAAAAATTTCAAGAAGGAGATGCTAGAGGAGATGCTTCGCCATGGGAAGAGCTACGCCTTGGACTAAGCTGAGAATTAGATACCTGGGTTGTGGGTCCAGCGGGTGAGGAATGGGAATGATGCTAAGCTTTATCTCTGAGAGGCATTTTCTCAGGGCCTGTGTCTGTGAGCCAGAGAGAGGTGGAAGCGACCTCCACGTGCAGGGTAGCACTCCTGTTCTGGAAGGGGCTTGATCACTTTGGCACGGACATGTGCCTGAGCTCTGCTCCTACCTGCGTAACCCAGGAGCTTGTAAATGCATTCGCAGGCCTTTTAAATACACAGGGGGAAAATAGTGTACAAAGATAGTTCTGGTTTAACTTCATATTGCACCACAGAACAACCTCACTGCTGCGGCTGAAATACCGTGCCTGGTTTTGTGTGTGCACGTCGTGTTTCAGAGGGCTGAGGCCCTGCTGTTGTGTGCAGGTGGTGCAGGGGGAAATGCGCCCTGTAAGGCACAGCTGCAGAATAACCAGCTCAAAAGGGCAACGTCTTCCTACCCCCAGGAACTAGCAGTTGGCTTATACTCTGGACTGTGAGGGATAACATTCCTCGTTTGTTATTACAAAACTATTATTACTATTATTATTATTATTATTATTATCTGTATAATGTGTGTTTAGAAAGTGTCCTTGTGTTTGTGCCATTTTATCTTTACAAAATATGCCACACTCAAATTCATATGAACTCCAAAAAGCCACACTCGCTATCACTGCATGCCACTGAATTGTTAAAATAGTGGAAAAAGTGCGAATAAGCAGACCTGTAGAATGATGGGCTTTTGATTTTTTTTTTTAACATGCTATCGGTGTTAATTTCTGTGTGCCTGTAATGTTTGTGTTCACTGTAACTGAACAATAGAACTTTGTTTTTGTTCTTTGTGTAAATTAAAAACATCTGTTCTCTTTATACGAAAAGTTGTTTTTTAAAAGAAGCTGGTCTGATCTAACTAAATACCAATGCTGTGTCCACAATGAGTTACTATTAATATTTGGGAAAGGCAATCATCCAAAGCAAGTGTAATGTCAAATCACTGGCGGGAGTGCATATTTATTGCTTGAAGTGACAGATAAAAATGCAGAGGTTACAAAAACAAAATTCTTGCGGATGACTAATGATGCGTATATATGCCCCCAATGCCCCATCACCACATTTGCAATTGGCAGGGTGTTCTCCACCACCTCCTGCTCCCCAGGGTTAATCAACAGGAGACTGGTAGCTTGGCACCCTCCCTGGGAGAACGACTCTGCTCCCACCTTCCCTCCGCAGACCCTGCACAGAGTGACCTCTGGGGTGTGCTGGAATCTGATCCATCTATTTAATTTCTCTGACTTTTCCCCCACCTCGCTCTGGTATTTGACTGCATGGGTTTATTTTCCACCAAAGGCACGTGACTTTTTTTCTCCACGCAGGTGGAGGAGGTGGAGCACCCGCTGTGTGTTCCTGTAGCGCCCGTGATGCCAGAATGATGGTGGTCTTCAGAGTTGTCTGTGAAGTCCTAGCCACCCAAGTCAGGAGTCTGTTTTCTTTCTTGTGAGGAGCAATCTTGCTGAAGTAGTTGGAGTTTATTTCAGAGAAAAAAAAATACTATTTGTCATGAGCACTGGTGGCGGAACTGGGGTCTGAGAGGTTCAGTGCTCTCTCTGCCCAGGTGGCTATGTACCCTTGTCACTAGTGTGCTTGAGCACCTCAGAGATGATGAAGTTATCCTCACTGGCAGACATCTTGCGAAGGAAATATGTCTAATTAACATTTGTTGATGAAGGACCTGATTCAGGAGAGCATCTCTATTGAGTGCAGCATTTAAGCCTTTTCTTAAATCTCATTTATTTCAGTAAGATTGAAACACAAGTAAACACCTTCCAGACCCTGGGCATGCAAAGCCCAGATCTGCTTCTCCACTTCCTGCTACCTCCAGTGTCCCATGCCAGGGGTGCCCAGCCTTTCACTGGCAAGCACCAAGAAAAAAAGCTTGGCTGTGTTAATTAGATATTTTGTTGATATGCTCATTGCAGTCGGTGGCACAATAGATGTTGACTTATCATTCCCCTCACTTCCCTGCTCCCTCTTAGGATGCCCCATCCTAATGTGTCCTTCCCCTCTCCCATTATCCTGCAGAGGAGCCCCATGCTCCTTGCTTTCCCATACCCTTTTCCCTGACTATCCCTATACCCATGTTACTCATCTCCATCTCTTTCTGCAATGTGTCTCCTCTCTCTGCTCCGTACTGCAGCATCCCCCCGTCCCGCTCCCACAGGTACTGCGCGGGCGCCGGCTGCAGCGCGGGCGGGCGGCCGCCTCCCACGGAGGCCAGCTATCATCAGCCGCTTGGTGGTATTTCGCCTCCGTCTCAGACACCGACGGCTGCCTCCAAGATCCAGCTGAGCGTAGAACTTGCTGAGTCACATTTTCGCCACAAAAACGCTCGTGTGCTTCCTGAGAGTCGCGGGGTTATAGGCACGGCTTGGCCGGAGAGGAGCAGACAGCTCTCACCCTGCAGCGCATCCAGGAATGCTGGCAAGAAGTCGCTTCTTATTTCCTCGCTCGGGTTACCGCAACACGGGTTAGGACTACAGAGTCTTGAAATCCCTGGCAAGCTAACGCCGTACATCTGTCTAAGGCGACGGCCAGCATGGACAACCGCGGGCTTCGGCCCATGACCAGTGTGAAGCACTTTGTTCCTTGCTGAGCAGCTGTCGTTAACAGTGATCTGTGAGGTTTCTTCCGAGTTTCGCTCGGTGGCTTGCACGGCTGGGCTCTTCTCTGGTGAGATGTCTGTGCTTGCCTGTTTGGCTGCAGAGGTGATCTGCTGCTCGGCCTCACCAACTAACCGCGCTCATTGTTTCACTTTGGGGGGGGCACGTGCTGTTCCCGTCAGCCTGATGAGCTGCAGCCACCCGCATCCCCCTCAGCCGGGGATGAGCGCTGGGACAACTGCACCTCTCTAACCTGTAATGTGGGACCGGTGCTCGCTCCCCGGGACGGTTACGAGAGATTAGCAGCAGGGTCACTCAGGAGGGGCTGTCATTCACCAGGCTCAGACTCCCCATGGTCGGAGGTCTGTTTGGGAGGATGGTCCGTGGATTCGCTGTCTCAAATCGCTGGCAGCCTACATGGCCTTTCTGTGGGCAGAAATCAGTGAAAGAAATGGGTGTTGCGTTAGAGGAATTTGCTCTTCAGCTGTGTTTAATGGGGTCTGTCAGACTTCCCTTCCTCTCGGTAGGACCTGGCCCTTGTGGTTCCCACCAGGGGGGAGAGCAATGTGTGAAGCTGCCTGTGGTGTCCTCTTTTGTTCTCTTGCCAATTTGGTTGCCGGTTGTCCCCAGTTATCCAAGCTGATCTTACGCATGATAGTGCTGTCACCTGCAGCCATGGCATTTTTGGTGTAGGGGTCGGGCAGCAGCTGCCTTGGCTGGCTGGGGTTGAGAGAGCAGCGCTAAGAGCACTAGCTGCCCGCAGCTCTGAGGACCCTGTGCCCTCTCTTTTCTCTCTGGGCGGTGCAGCCATGGTGTGGGGCTGGGACCCCTGAGCAGAGCGGCAGTGGCACAGCAGCAGCGCTGCCCCTCAGCTGGCCAGGGTGGCCATCCCCGGTGTGGGCTCAGACAGACTGCAAGGCCCCTGCCCGGGCACCCTGGGCTGCTCGTGGGAGCAGCACCGTGGAACTGGGTGCAGGAGGGGCCGCACGGAGAGCTGGGCTCCGCGTGTGCGGCAGGTGAGGCGCAGTTTTGGTGCAGAAATAATACCTGCGCTGCCCTCAGCCCGTCCCCAGCACGGCTGCAAGAGGCAGTACGGGTACAGGGCTGCTGGCATCAGACCCTGCGCAGATGCTGCCCTTCAAACCCTTCCCAAATGTCTTCAGACCTTCCTGGGCCACCACAGGAAGCTGCAGATTTTCCCTTGTGCTCTCCCATCCCTGGCGCACTTTGGTGCTTTGCGTGCCTGTTCCCAACAGGTGTCTCCCTTTTCCTCCTTATGGACAGGCCGGAGCTGTGCGTATTCTGGTGGGGATCACCCATCACACACGGGTCTGAGCTGGGGCGTCTAGTGGGGCACTGGGCCTTGGGGACCCCCTTTCACTTCTGTGCTGAATTTCTGGCTTGGACCTCGTCGCTGGATTTTCTTTGGGACCTTTGTACAGGAAATTTCCTTGGTGGGGCAAGGAAGTGGGATCCTGCTGCCAGCTCCACTGTGCAGGGTTGAGTCTCCCCCTTTTCCCACCTCCCAGGCTGCTGCAGTGTGCTCCTTGGGGCTTTGGGGCAGTGAGCACCCCTGCCCCAGGAGGTGGATATGTTTGCAGGCAGGGGCCAGCGGCTGAGTATCCATACGATTATCCATCAAACCCACCTTGATAGAGTTTCATGCTAAGTCCAGATTTTTCTGGCAGCAGGAAAGCAGCCAGTAACATGGCAGAGGGGCTTGGAGAAGGACTGCTGCCTTGTGGCGGGTACTATATGCTATCCCTGTTTGGGCCCTCGGAGGTTCCCCTGTGATACAAATGCATGAGGAAACCACGTGCAAAGAGGGATGCCCGATAGCGAGCCAGGCCCCTTCCCAAATCCTAATGTGAAATGATGGCCATGATATTCCCGAGTCTTTGTGTGAGGAGAAAAAGGGACTTTCAGCAATGGGATGGCTGTGAGGCTTTTGCCTCTCTTTCTGCAGCTGAGTTCTTACCACAGGGACCCAAACTGATGACAGCAGGGTTTTGTGGCGCTGGGCACAAATTTCTGCAGTTTCAATCTTAATTGGTGCTCAAAATGTAGTAGTTTGTGACGGCAGCAGCAACGCAGCACCCTGCATGCTGCATCACTCACAGAGATCACCTAGTCGCTGCTGTGGCTTGATCCTCATCTGCAAGTCACCTTACACGGAGATTTGTATGGCACTAAAAGTTTTATAGCTGATTGCATTACTTTATTCTTAATTCACGTGCAACACTGAAGTGGCACTCCTGGCAGTCCTGCAGCACACAAATTTAGGTCATCTTGTCACCATTTTGTAAAGAGGCAGACTTAAGCCTGAGTCTAAGACACTAGCCTAAGATTCGGGTGCTGGAGTGGAACATCTTTATGGAAGTCTTTTTTAAAATTTTATTTTTATTTATTTATTAATTCTGGGCACGACCTCCTGTTGGTGGCAGTGCTGTTAGTTCAGCTGTGACACAAGCGAAGTTTCGCCCCAGATACAGCTGCACCCATAATCTTTGGGATAGGTTGCGTTATTTAAACAACATGTAGCATCTGGTCTCCGTGACTTGGGCGACTTACCGGAGGTCACACAGCAGAGACTGGGAAACAACCCAGCTCTCCTGCCTCTGATCTCTGCACTCAAACTTTTGCAACCACTTCCTCCACCACCTCCAACATGAATGTCCCCAGGCAGGAGAACTAACATAGCTGTAGCCAGACTGGGGAGCTGTAGAATACAAGGTGACTGAAATCTGGCTGGACTACTGGGCTTGGAGGTGAGTGGTTAATGAGCTGAAACCTGGCTGGTGGTCACTGCTGAGTGGCGTTCCTCAGCTGTCGGTACTGGGATGGATAATGTTCAACACCTTCAGCAGTGCCCGTGCTGGTTTTGGCTGGGATAGGGTTAATTTTCTTCATAGTAGCTGGTATGACGGCTATGTTTTGGATTTGTGCTCTGAAAACAGCATTGATAATACAGAGATATTTTGGTTGTTGTTGAGCAGTGCTTACCCAGAGCCAAGGCCTTTTCTGCTCCTCACCCCACCCCACCAGTGAGTAGGCTGGGGGTGCACAAGGAGCTGGGAGGGGACACAGCCGGGACAGCTGACCCCAGCTGACCAAAGGGATATCCCGTACCATATGGCACCATGCTCAGCATGTACAGCTGGGGGAAGAAGAAGGAAGGGGGGGATGGTGATGGTATTTGTCTTCCCAAGTCACTGTTACATGTGGTGGAGCCTTGCTGTCCTGGGGATGGCTGAACACCTGCCTGGTGATGGGAAGTGGGGAATGAATTCCTTGGTTTGCTTTGCTTGTGTGTGTGGCTTTTGCTTTACCTGTTAAACTGTCTGTATCTCGACCCATGGTTTTTCTCACTTTCACTCTTCTGACTCTCTCCTCCATCCCACCAGGGGGGTGAGTGAGTAGCTGTGTGGTGCTCAGTTGCCAGCTGGGGTTAAACAACAACAGTGCCGCAGGTGATGGGGTGGCAGGCACGTCAGTGCTAATCTGAGGGATCATTGAGTGTGCTGGAGACCTGACTGCCAGGGAAACTTGACAAGCTGAAGAAATGGGTCTACAGCTCAACAAAAAGGAAAGCAAAGTAAGTCCTGCATCTGGGATGGAGCAAACCCACACACCAGTACTGGCTGTGGACCAGCTGCTAGGAAGCAGCTTTGCAGGACAAGGACCTGGGGGTCCTGGTGAACACCAAACGGGACAGGAGTCCACAGTGTGCCCCGACGGCAACGAGGTTACTGTGCGCTAGGCTGTATCAGCCAACGTGTAGCCAGCAGGTTGAGGGAAATGATTGTTCCTTTCTGTTTGTTACTTGCTGGAGTACTGTGTCCAGTTTTGGCTTCCTGGTACAAGAATGACACGGACAAACTCCAATGAGTGCAGCCAAGGCACCGAGCTGGTCAGGACCTGGAACACACAAGGCTGAGAGACCTTGGTTTGCTCAGCTGGAGGAACAGGGGCAGAGGGGATATCTCACTGTTGCATCCAGCTGCCTCAAGGAGGGTTGCAGAGAAGATAGAACTGGACTCTACTCAGGTGTTCACAGCAAAAGGACAAGAGGCAAAAGTCACAATATGCAGCAAGGAAAATCCTGACTGAATATAAGGAAAAAAAGATTCGCAATCAGTGGTTAACCACTGGCATAATTGCCCTGAGAGGCTTTGCACTCTCCATCCCTGAAGATTTTTAAAACATGACTGAACAAAGCCCTGAGCAACCTGATCTAACTTTGAAGCTCTGAGCACAAGTTTTGACCAGCTGACTTCCAGAAGTCCCTTCCAACCCAATTTATTCCATGACTCTACAATAGCTGGATACCTTCAGTATAATTCCTGCTGTATTCCCCAGCGAACTGAACTGACTCCTTTGTCAGTATTGTTTTTACAGGCACACCTTTCGTAACCACCACATATATCACAAAAGATGGGGAAAAAAAAAAAAAGTCCAATAGTGAGAGGAAAAATTGAAGGAAAATAATGTGCAAGAGCTACACAAAAACTCCAGTGTCTCAAAGCTGCTGGTTGCTGCTAGTGTTGGCATGAGAGGAAGCATAAAGTGGATTAAATGCAAGGACAAACAATCCGAGGCATTCTGCTAGCAAAGTCTCCTGTCATCCTCCTGCTTAACATGCCAGTGATCCAAGCTGTGCAGAGTCTTGGATGAAGCTCCAAGCACTGAATCACTTTGACTTCCCTCCCTCCCCTGCAATGATCACACATAGAAAACAGACATGACTGAGAGAGACTTGGGCGAGTTTATAAAAGGAAAGTCACTTTTCAACACAACCCTCCATGAAAAAAGATTGTTTGGTTTTGTCACACCCCCATGGCCTGATGAGAAACACACTTGTCAAGCTGAGTTTCCTTCCTCAGGCTGGAGGAAAGTGGGTTTAGGAAACTGGAGCTGCTGCAAAAAGGTGTTGGTAGCCTTGAGATGGGATCTGTCCCTTGGTGGCCTTCCTCCCCCTTGGCTCCCACACGTGTTCCAGTACCAAGATGCTGCAAACAAGTGACAAACATATTTTCCCTGCTGCCAAAGAAGTGCGTTGACAAGGTAATTTCTATATGACATGAAACTTTTTGTATTAAAGGAATATTAAGGCTACAAAGTAAAACTCTCACAATGATGTAGTATTAACTATATTCTCTCATTGTCAGTCTCACCTCTGTGCCTGGCAAGACCATGGAGCAGATCCTCCTGGAAACTATGCTCAGGCACATGGAAAATAAGGAGGTGATTGGTGACAGCCAACATGGCTTCGCTAAGGGAAAATCGTGCCTAACACATTTTGTGGCCTTCTATGATGAGCTTACAGCATGGTGGACAAGGAAAGAGCAAATTATGTCATCTTCCTGGACTTGTACAAGGCATTTGACACTGTCCCACATGACAGCCTTGTCTCTAAATTGGAGAGACATGAATTCGACGGATGGTCCACTCAGTGGATAAGGAACTGGCTGCATGGCCACACTCAAAGAGTTGTGATCAACGGCTCAATGTCCAAGTGGACATCGGTGATGAATAGTGCTCCTCAGGGGTTAGTACTGGGACCGGCACTGTTTAACATCTTTGTTGGCGACACGGACAGTGGGATCGAGTGCACCCTCAGCAAGTTTGCCGATGACACCAAGTGTGGCGCCGTCGATACGCTGGAGGGAAGGGATGCCATCCAGAGGAACCTTGACAGGCTGGAGTGATGGGCCCGTGCAAACCGCGTGAAGTTCAACACAGCCAAGTGCAAGGTCCTACATGTGGGTGGGCACAATCCCAAGTATAACTGCAGTCTGGGCAGAGAATGGATTGAGAGCAGCCCTGAGGAGAAGGACTTGGGGGTGCTGATGGATGAGAAGCTCAACATGAGCCAGCAGTGTGAGCTGGCAGCCCAGAAAGCCAACCGTGTCCTGGACTGCATCAAAAACAATGTGGCCAGCAGGTCATGGAGGTGATTCTCCCCCTCCGCTCTGCTCTTATGAGACCCTACCTGCAGTACTGTGTCCAGCTCTGGGGTCCTCAGTACAGGAAAGACATGGAGCTGCTGGAATGAGTGCAGAGGAGGGCCACAAAGTTGATCAGGGGGCTGGAGCACCTCTCCTATGAGGACAGGTTGAGGGAGTTGGGCTTGTTCAGCCTGGAGAAGAGAAGGCTCGAGGGAGCCTCTAGTTGCGACCTTCCAATACCTAAAAGGGCCTACAGGAAAGCTGGGAAGGGGCTGTTTATCAGGGAGTGCAGTGATAAGACAAGGGATAATAGGTTTAAACTAAAAGAGGGGAGATTTAGATTAGATGTTAGGAAGAAATTCTTTCCTGTGAGGGTGATGAGGCCCTGGAACAGGTTGCCCAGAGAAGTTGTGGATGCCCCCTCCCTGGAGGTGTTCAAGGCCAGGTTGGATGGGGCTTTGGGCAACCTGGTCTAGTGGAGGGTGTCCCTGCCCATGGCGGGGGGTTGGAACTAGATGATCTTTCAAGTCCCTTCCAACCCAAACCGTTCTGTGAATCTGTGATTCTGTGATGAGTATGAGTGAGGATGTTCCTAACTGGCATTGCTCCTGTGTACATGGGAAATGGATGCTGTGCTAGGTCAGTCTGGTAATACAGTAAATGGTTAGTTGGTGAGTGTTTGGCCCAAGAGTCTCTGGGCACATCTGTATTGGTATTTTAAACTGTGCTAGGGCACAGGTCACTTGCACACTATGGGCAAATTTGTGCTCTTCAGATATCCCAGGTGTGGTCTGAGAGTTAGCACAGACAGGCAGGAGGTCTGCAGTGAGAGCTAAGAATCACAGAAGAGCATTTAATGGTATGGGTGCAACCAGAGAAAGCTTAAGTTCACAAGTGTAAATGCATTTCTGGGTTTGGCTCCTAGCCCTACTTGTCCCTATGCTTTAGTCCTCATCCTCAGCTCTGATCATGTCTTTCTTGACCTCTGCCTTCTCACCAGCCTGTTTCAGCTCTGCCTACTCCCATCCCGCCATGTGTCCCTGTCCTGTGCACGCTATACTGATCCTGCTTTCCCTCAGATCCCAGTCTTTGCCCCATCCTGTCTCTTGGATGTGGTTTAGATCATCTCCTCAACTTACAGGCTTTCCTCATACCCTACAGTTTTGATCTTGTTTCACCTCTTCACACACTCGTGACTCCTGTGGTGTCTGACCTCATTTTGCCTTCATTTTCACCACCGAATCCAGACTGACCAAACTAGTAGGCAGATCCCTGTTGCTACAGTAAAGGTCTTTTCCTCAGGCTGCAAAGCAGAGAAACACTTCAGCATGTCCTTAAATCTATTCCCCTCGGTGTGCTTAAGCGTGTTCTCCTCTTGCCCCGAGCGAGGACGGTGCCTGCTGCTGAGCGAGGAGGGCTTGCCTAGTGAGTGGGTTTAAGCTCCCGAGCAATGTGGAACAGTTCAGAGCCTGGGCAGGACTGATGTTGATTCACAGATGTAACCAGCGATCTCTCAGCAGCATTTTTCCTGTTGTTGTGGCCCAGACAGTTGTGCTGCTGAAAGGACAAAAGTGACATACATGAAGAAAAGACACCAATAAATAGAGGTCAAGGGGAATATTCAGTATACTGTAATTTAAGTAGTAAAACAGAAAAAAAAGAGGGCAGGCTTTACTAGGGCAAGCCTAGTCTATGCTCAGGGATAACCTACCCTAGGAATTGGTGATGTGGCACAACCTGGGGAAAACGGGTTAGGAAGCAGCCGTGCTGGAATTAACGCTAGCTCATCAAGGTTGCCTCTACCTGCATTTAGTGTCATACTGAAGCCAAGATCTGGGTCAAACCAGTTACAGCTATGTTGGCCAGACTTTGAGGCCTTGGTAATCATTGTTTCCTTCTTTGCACCTCTGGAGTTGGCTTTTGGTTGGCTGAGGTTGTTTTTCTTTGCTCTTGAATGATTTGCCTCCCCCCCTGCCCCAAACAAGCATTTAAAAAATTCAAAGCAATTTTTTTAAAAGTGTGAGAATATTCTCTCTGCTGGAGTGAGCCCACATGAAGCTGCAGCAGCTCAGTGCCCTTGGCAAGGGAGAAATCACTATCATTACTGGCCATGGTCCCCCCTGTGTCTGGATTTGGGCAACTTCAGGCAATGACAGGTAGTTAGCAGCTCCATGGTTAGCCAGAACAGTTTCAAGTGGTAATTACAACTGTTCCTCACTCCTCTCACCTAGAGGAACCGAACTGCTACTGCCTCCTGCCTTGCTCTCTTCAAAGCCTTTGGCCTTTGCTTGGGTATCACCATTTTGAAGTTCTGCTCACTACACACATGCCAAATAATTCCACTTTAACAAGCCAAGCCCATCGACTCCAGGACTGCTTGTGTGCTTCAATTTATATGTATTTACCTGCAGTGGTTGACCGGGCTTTACCTTGGGTTGCCACCACAGAGATTGATGGGAAACCTGTTCAGAGGGTAAAAAAAATAATGAAGCATACGTCTAGCAGGATTTCATTCCAGGCTTAAATTATATAAACACTCTTATAATAAGCATCTTTGGCAAAATCCATGACCCAGCTGTGCCACTTTTTTTGTAGTACTTCTATTCCTGGATCCATCCTGCTGAGCTGTAGGAAATTTCTTGAAGTGCCGAAGTAAGGACCTCCTCAGGTCACAGTCCCACAGCAGTTGATAGGGAGAGGTCAGTAGCTCCAGACATCGCATCCGATCTTAGCTCTGCTCTGCTCTAGGAGAGGAGATGAAGCCTGTCTTTCTTCTGGGAACATACTGGGAATTTACAGTGACTGGGCTCCAAAACTAGCCTCGGTTAAGACCCTAAAGCTGGGGGCAGAAGGGGATGTCCTCAGGTCTTAATGCCCAAGAACCGTCTGTTAGGTTACTACTCAAGCCCTTGCACCCAAAACTCGCCCTGACCTCGAGCTGGTTATTCGAGGTTGCTGAACTGGTCCTGCTCCTGCTGCAGCTCCTTGCGTGGGTCCTGAACGAGAGCCACGGGCTCGAGCGGGGCTGCGGGTGACTGCAGCCGTCTGTCCTCTGTGCCCAGAGCTGTGAGATCAGAGTCTGAGCATCCACATTCTCCACGCGGATGGTTTTGCACTACACGTACGAACCAGATTATTCTCAGTGAAGAATCACGTATCACGCAGCAAGTTAGAAAGGCAGAACCTTACCCTTCAGGAATTAATTTCTAGCTACGGAAAATAACAGATAACACGTATCCACAACAAAAAAGTAGAAAATGACCTCAAGAGTTAAAGCTGATGAGTACGAAATACTGCATGAACTATAACTCAAGATATTCACTGTGTTCGCTGAAATCTCTCTCACGCAGCATTTTAAAAGACATTAACATTTTTTAAAGTAATCTTTTCCCAGCTATTCTGTATTAATAACTATTTACATAATAAGCTATTGTAAAAGATATATACATAACATACTTCTTTGAAGATATGCACTGAATAACTTGGAATAAATCCTACCTCATTTAATACAGATTTTCTGAGACGTGTAGAAAAATGAGAGTCCTGGAAAAACCTGGAAAGAATTCAAATCTGATGAAAAACAAAAATATTATATATGATTAAATTTTCCAACCAGCTTTAATAAATACACTGATATTTAAACCAGAGCAAAACAGAACAGTGAGGTATGTCAACATTTTTCAAGGCTTCTAATCATTTTTCAGAACATGAATACTACAAATTTATATCCAATTATCATTGTTCCTTTTTTTTTCTAAATATGGCTTTAAAGTAATTGAAAAGGTAAAAAAGTATTGGAACATACTGTTAAAATGTACTTGAATACCTAAATTGTCTTAATTCCAAATAAAATAAAATGGAAATCACTAAAAAGATCAAATGATTTAAAAACTAAATTAAACACACCAAGAAAAACTTTTTTTATAGCAGGGAAGTGAAAAGGTTAAAATAGGAACATTTTCTATATGAGATTGAGGTTCCTTAATAAGATCAATAATAATTTTGCCTTTCGAGTCAATATCACATGTAAAGTATTCTAAAAAAACCCCATTTTTTAAAATCCTGATTTTTTGGGGCATTTCAACATTAAAATGTATTTTCAACATGTAGCATTCAGTCCTTCGTTCGGCGAATACAAGTTTTTAAGACGCAGCACCTGAGGTTCTGGAAATACTTCATTATCTGTTTCAGAGCACTCTTTCTAGACTGTCAGTCATGCTTTTTAAATGTAAACAGGGTTGAAATAGGGAAATTAAAGCAAACCAGAAAAGAAACTGAAACGTGAGTCTGTTCAGCTGCGGCACAGCCTGTCTGTTAAAGGAGACCTGAACACTAATCTCATTGTTGATTTACATCAGATTCCTTTAACTTTTGTCCGAGTCTCTACTGAAGCTGTTCAAATCAGTTTGTAAATGTAGATTGAAGGAGCAATTTATACCATTATCTTGACAGACAGCTCAATCAGGATAATTCGTTGAAAATATCTATTTAAAACTCATCATAGAGGCAAAGCATTTAATGCTTTCCTTTTTCAAATAAGTAAGGATCATTTACTGAGGAAATGGGAAACTGAAACACTTTTTTTTAAATTTTGTTTTCTAGAAAACAGATGTACTCAAGGTCTTATTAGCTTTCTTTGCACTGATGTGATAATGCATGATGCTTTCCAAGTCATGTAAATGAGCCTTTTTGAGGAATCCATAAAAATTACTTGCAAATTTTAAAGCTAAAATTTTTAATAAATAAATGTTTACCAAGTTATAGTGAAAGAAACAGTGTCCAGAAAAACAGAGGTTTATTATGAATCTGAAACACGGGCCTCAATTCAGCAAAACAATTTAACATGTCGTTAAGTGCATGAAGAATTCCCTTAAATTAAATGTGTACTGAGCTCCATCGCTGCAATGAAGCTCAGACATCTAAACCAGGAACCTTTCCAGCCATGAATAAGTAAGACGCTCACTTTCAGAGACCTGCTTTCCCACATGCTTCAAATTTAGGTCCTGGATAGGAGTGCAGGTTATCTGAACGGGCTCTTACCTATTCACTGCAGGGATAGATTTTTCCTGATGATTTTACTGTTCAGGGGGCCTTATTTGCATTTCTCAGTCAGGTGGATCTTCTCATCGCCTTGGAACATCAAGAAGGGCTAGCAGGCTTGCAGCCTTGCACGGTACGATCCCTAAATTTGCGCAAACTGGACCTTTTGCAGAAATGCAGCTTTTGCCAGACTTTGAAGGCTGCTGTCTAGTCAAAATACGAGGGGCTGGCAGTGAGACGCGGGAAGAATTTTTGTGAAAGATGCTAGTGAAGAGCAGCAGACTGCTAAAAAGACTTCTGTGTATTGGTATGAAAGGAACCCCCTGATTGTTTGGAAAACGGTGACTGACTAAGAGGACATAATTCTTTACAGAAAGTGCCCAACTGTTTTGCAGACGAGTGCTATAAAGGAGTTAATGTGATGTTAGTACAGTAACAAAACTAAGGCACAGAAAACTTGTTTTCCTAGTATCACAGAGGCAGCCAGTGGTAGAAAGACTCCTGACCTTTGGTTCTGTACTGCTGCCACTGGGACATGTCTCATTGCTGCTTCTTTTCTTGCAGAGTTATTAACATATGTGTATCTCACAGTAAATAGATACCTGTGATATTTTAAAATATACTCGGGAAGAAAATGGGAACAGAGCACGTCAGTCTGAAACTGCCATTTCAGTAAAAGCATCTTAATCTTTTTGGTTTGCATGTAAAAACAGTGGAAAGGTTAATGAAAAAAGTGAAGGCACAAGGAAAATATTTTGAGAGCAGATATTTTCATAAATGCATAGACAACTAGGCAGATGGAAGAAGCAGAGGGTTTGGGGGGGCAAGAAGGTCTCCTGTTGTCCAGTGGGACACCTGTCTTCAACAAGCTTTCCTGGCAGTGCATGAAACACCTTTACTCTGGAAGCTTAGCCTATTTTGAGAGGATGTTTTAAGCAGATAAGGGTTGTTTAAACCTTTTCTATTTAAAGGGTTGCTATTCAGCACGGAATGAAAATGATGAATTTCCCAAACAGCGAGATACAACGACAGAAAATGCACAGCAGCACTGGAGAATAAACACACACGTTTCAGGCTGATAAGCATCGGGGTACGAACTGAGTATGAAGATAATTTATATTTGTTTTTCTTTGGCTATTATGGACTTTGATGATTTTCATCCTAATTTAATAGCACAATAAATCATTTTTATGAACGTCATGCTCTTTAATTGCTTCCTCGTTAAAATGTGAGCTAATTGTCTTTGGTCTTGGAATAAAACTTCAGGGCAAATAAAATACTGTTCCGAATAATAACCCAAGTCTCTTAAGTTCAACAAAGTTGCAGCAAAGTGCAAATGTCAGAACAGCCTGCTGTTGTGTTCCTCACTGGAAGTGATAAAACGAAAGCCACTGCTGTGTGTTAGTCATTGCTGTTGGGTGAAGGACTGTGGCTGAAGAAATTCTACTGCTAAGACTTAGCCTCTGACCGCCTCTGCCTTTCCCAACACCTAACGCCCAAAGCCCGCTTTATCTAGGCAGGTCTGCACACCCGCGTGGAACATGGTAGTGCTACCTTCTCACAAACGTAGCGCTTTCTGTAGAGAAAGAGCTTTGCTGCTCAAAAACTCATATGCCTGCTCCTTGGGAATGACACCAAAGAATACCTTATAAATGAAGTATGCTTCCCATTAGGGATTACAGCATCATTTGATCAAAGTCCACTGGAAATAGCTCTTGGCAGCATAGACGTTCTCTGTAACTCTTCACTCGCTTGAGCTTGATTGGCGAAGCTGGGGAAGGCGAAGCTGACTTGAGGGCTAGAGGAGAGAAGGACATGACGGGAGTTTTATTACTTTTGTTGTCTTTCTCCTTGTTTTAAGGAATGACTCTGTGAAATTGGTTTTTCAGATGCAAAGAAAACATTGGTGATGGGCTCATTCTTCTACAGAGTTGATAGTGCCCTACATGCTGGCTCGACTTGTAAAAAGTAATGCAGTACAGGCATCGCTTAAAATTAAACAATTTTTTGGCAACTCTGGTGAAATATATTGTCATCGGCTGTAGAGCACCGACACACTTGATAGAGTTAAAGAATGTTTGGAAGACTTCAAGCTCTCTCTGGTTTGAGTTTAATGAAATCTGGGCAATCAAAATGTCTACCTGGCAGCTCACAAGAGACACTTCATGTTCATTATTTTGTAGTTAAACTATCTATCTGCCCTGATGTGCAAGGCTACAAATTTGTATACATTTTTATATCGTCTATTTCTATTGTAAATTACCCATAAATTAGATACAGACTTTTAGGCACCTCAGAGAGGTTTTTCAATCTCTATTTTGGTCTTAGGGATAAATGTTGTTGAGTTTTGTATGTTGGTTCCTCTGTTGAGAAGATCAGTACTTGCAGTTGGGAGAGAAACATCACTCCACTGTGTCTTCTTCCCATTCTATGGGCTGTAAATCACAACATTTAGAAAGATGAAATACTGATGCAGTGCCATTATTTATGACTCTTGTTTAAAGACTGCAGAGCATCTGACAAATGTAAATTGATCCTGACAAAACATCAATGGCTTATTATACAGCTAAACATGTCCTCCATAGAGATGGCAAAACATACGTGATATGATTTATAAAAGGCCCATAGTACCCCCTCCCCAAATACATTGTAAGCATAGTCCTAGTTAGAAGGTTTGAGTCAGTTGCACATAAATCTGCAGTGCTTTTGAGACCAAAAGCAGAGATAGATGAAGAAGAGAGTAGATATCTCTCTTCTGCCATACTATGCCTGCCATTTCAGTGAAACAAAAATAAGGACCAGTTCACTGACTTCATTGGACTTTTGATCGCAGGAGATGGTACCTAGCTAGTTTGGACACGGAGATACATTTGGTTTCCCCATCAACGGAGAAGACGAAATCCCGCTCCCAGTTTCCTCCCCTTACCGGAAAAGTGTTAATGTGCGGGTCATTCCATTAAAAAAAAAAAAAAAAAAGAAAAAAGCTATAAAAATATGGCTCCTACAGAGCACTGTGGAGAAGAGGATAGCAGCGCTTTCCTGCTGAAGCAGGGACTAGAAGAATTTCTCTGAGAGGTCTTCAGGCCTCTCTCACTCCTTTCCTCTCCAGACACACATGTTCCAGTTCATTTTACTTTTATTTCCTTTTTGTGAGTGTAATGTGCAGATTATGCAGCTTTTTGGTTATTAAATGGGTTTTATAGTTTAAATTTATCTCATGTCTGTGTATATAATGGTCCCAACATGTTTATGACAGGTTATGTCATTGGTTCCCTTGTTAGGGAAACCAACAAAGCTTCTCCGTTAGCTTAAGAGGCCTGGGAATTTTGTGCATCCTGTTCTTGTTGCCGTATGTCAGAGCTGGGCAGATTGCCATTATACCTCTGTGCATAATTCACTGGTTAAGAACATGCGAGTATGTCTCCCTCTAATGTGTGGCTCCAACAGCAACCTGCTCATTCCCCAAAGCCAACAAAGGCAGTCTTGCCAATTCTTGTGATTTTATTGTGAGTCTCTTGACATTTGGTGTGTGCCTTAAAAAACACAGCTCCTGGAGTTGAGATGAATGCATAAGAACCTCAGCTTTCGTTTGAAAAATAACATAAAATAACATATTCTGAGCCTTCCTGTTGTGAAAGTGTTTGGAAGTGGACCCCAGTGGTTAAAACCCTAGAAAGTAAATGCAATCAACCCCAAATGTGTTATTAAAATCATACCTTATGGTGTGTTTTTTATTTAAGGACAAGTTAATGAGTATGGGAACCTGTCTGTAACTTTTGGATGGCTCAAGCTGGCAACCTTAGCGATGCTGTTCCTGTTCAAGTGCTGCGCTTTTGTGCTTTTGGTGCTGAAATTCCCATGCTTGATTCACGACACACGCAGCGCTGACCTGAGCGCTGCTCAGGAGTGGTCTCATCTGCAGCCAGCAGCCTTGGGCCAGCCTGGGGCACTGAAGTCCAGGTATGTTGCACTTAGTCAGGGACAAGTCCGCTTTAGTTCGTTCATTTGGAAGAAAGATGGGACCTGTATAGGTGCTAAGCAAATTCCTCCCTGTTTACACCTGTGTGGTTCAGAGAGACCTCAGCTCCTTTGGTCTCAGCTCCAGAAGCCACATTAGCACAGCAGTGCTCTCCAGTTAATACATCCTGCCTTTCAGCGTGGTAGGTAGTTTGGGCACTCTGCTGCACTAATAGAGCTATACAGCTTCCAGACAGAAGCTAGGTTGCTTCTGGCTAGCTTGAAATTTGGGGTAGAGCGCATTGGCCTGTCCGCACCACTGTAAGTAGACTTATCTTAACAGCGCTTGGGGAATTGCTTCTTCATGGGGAAGAGCCAAAAAGAGGCCCTTTGCGACTGAAGCCGAAGGCTGTGCTTTCTAGCACTCTGTACCAGCAAGTTTTTGACAACTGTTGTGCTCATACATGTGCGAAAACGGAGCATCCCTGGCTGGATTTGCAGGTTACATGTTGGGCTTGTAAATAAGCACCCATGCACGTAGCTGTAGGCACCCTCTTACCTGGACTGGACTTTATGAAGATCACAGTGCTTTCACCAGAAATTGGCACTTGTAGCAACTTCAGCACTGGCGTGATGATACTTACTGCTCCAGTTCCTGATGTTCTTTGTCTTGCTGCCTTTTTCCATCCTCTTCCTCCTTGGGTTTAGCCAACACCTGTGGTCTCATATGGGCAAATTTGGCAGGTCCAGCGGATGGCTAACAAGCTCTGGAATATATTTTTCCAACTGTGTCATCTGGCTTATAGGAGAACTCTGGCTTAGCTGTACTGCCAGTACTGGAACAACTCTGGAGCCGTCTCCTAGTTAAATGGTTGTAAAACTGGCTGGCTTGCTTTGTTTTCCTGGACAGCGTATTGTCTTTTTTTTTTTTTTTAATAATATTTTTTTATTCCCTTTTCACTGTGAGAAATGTGGTCCATATGAAACATCTGACATTAAAGACTTGTTTTAAATTCCTCCTGCAGTCTGTGGGCTAGGTGTGGTAAGATAAAGGAAAGGGTTTTCCAGTGTCTGTATATGTTCTTATTGTAGCTGGGAAGGGAATTCTAGGAACTACCTGTGTCTCTGCTCGTGGACATCCAAATCTGAGCTCTAGGAATGAGAGCAGATTTCCTCGCTTGCTAAACCACAGCTGTGGTTAATGATGGTAATGGAGATGAAGCAGCACATTTTCTTGTGAACATTAATAACTCCTGTGCACATTGTCCACATTTTGTAACCACATTTTCAAACCACTGCATGTTTTTTGGAGGACAGCTGTTTGTTTCAAGCTTCTCTTGCTACCAAATGCTGGCACTTTGCTGTAAAGGTCTGCACTCGATTTGAAGAGTAGAAATACAACAGAACTGGTGGCCCAGCACTATAAAAATCAACAACCAAATAAATCAAATAGCTGCTATTGATCTTTGTTTCCCCAAAAATGGTATCGGACTTCAGCATTCTTTGGGCTGGAGGGAGAGAGGGGTTCGTTTTTGAGTACTTGCCATAGTGCATATGTCAGTATTTGCCACTGGCTTTCCCTCATGGCAGCCATCTGCAACCCTGCTGAACAAAATCATGTGCAGCATTGTGTTTAATGTTCCTGAAAGAAAAGGGAACATGTAATAATTATTTTAAAATAAACACCAAAGGGACAAGTACTGTGTTCTTTGGCTTAATTCATACATGGATGAAATAATTTTTATAAACAGGCCTGCCAATGTCTTGTTTCAAAGTCTGAGCCTTGGAGGAGACCTGCAACCACTGAATGAAGTGTTGGCCATCCCTCCCTCCTCCCACCGCGCTCCCCGCTCTGTGGCAGCCCAGTGAGCCGCAGACCACAGCCACCACAGCACAATGGCTATGACCAGGAGGCATGAAATATCTGCTCAGGATAAAAACATAGCACGGGCAATAAATGTAAGAGAGCGCCTGGGTGCTCCGTAGCAGCCGGTTCGGCTGCCCTGTCACTGGCTGCAGATGTTGCATCTGTTTTATATGGAGCAAATACACACGCTAATTGCACACCCTGGTGCATGGGAAATGCTCCGTTGTTGACTCAATGGCTCCAAGAACTTGTGCAGAGCCAGCCTTTCCCACGGGGTAGTTCGGGGAATGTGTGGGTCCTCCTGTGGGTCCCATGACACCAGGCGGGATGAGACACTGCCCACCCTCCAGCACATGAACCACTGCTGGCTCCACCGTGAGGGGGCTGTGCTGCAGGAAGGGGTAGCCCATCACTGCGTCTGAGCTCAGCATGTGTGCCCCGTCCACTGACACAGGCAGCGTTACCTGTGTAGGTGTAACATTTGTTGTGTGTGTATCGGATATGGGTGTTTTCCTTCCTCCCTTCCTTCCTTCCTTCCTTCCTTCCTTCCTTCCTCCCTCCCTCCCTCCCTCCCTCCC